>CM019148.1:77468267-77569587 GCA_009733165.1 Naja naja | reverse complement strand
TTATTTATTTATTTATTTATTTATTTATTTATTTATTTATTTATTTATTTGACTTGTATGCAGCCCCTCTCCCAACGGACTCGGGTAGCTCACAATAAAACCAACAATAAATAATTACCTAAAATAGAATTAAACCCAACAAGCCAAATTACTAAAACAAATTATAAAACAACCCCCAAGAGTCAGCACAGAGCAGCCTGCTCAAAAAGCCAAGTTTTCAGGTGTGGTGAGGAAGGTCTGAAGGTGGGGGCCAGGCAGTCCCAGAGGTAGCTGATTCCATAGGGCGGAGCCACCACAGAGTAGGCCCTCCCCGCGTCACGCCAAGCGACATGGTCATGAGCTGACACGCCGAGGAGTCCCTGCCTGTCTTCGTACAGGGCGGTTGGTATTGATGCGGCAGTAGGCGTTCCGTGATAGCCGGACCCATGTCTCGTAGGACTTTGAATGTCAATACCAAAACCTTGAATCTCATTAGGAGGGCAACCCGGCCAATGCAAACCAGCAGGAGAGTAACATGGGAGAACAGGAAGCTCCCATCACAACCGGCATTTTTGCACCAGCTGAAGCCTCGGATGGTATGCAAGGGCAGTCCTAGATAGAGGCGTTGCAGTAGTCGAGCAGCGAGGTGACAAGTGCCTGAGTGACCGTGCTTGGGGCATCTCGGTCCAGATATGGGGTAACTGGCGAACCAGCGGACCTGGGCAAAGCCCCCTGGCCCGGCTCCCACCTGCTCCTCCAGCCTGAGCGTGAGTCCAGGAGGACCCCAGGTTCGTGCCCTATCCATGGGGGCAACACCTCTCCCCCATGACCAAGATGGAATCTCCTGACTGGGTGAGATGTCTGTATGCACAGCCACTCTGTCTTAGCAGATTGAGCGAAGCATGTTACATCCAGATCCGTACGCATCCAAACAGCGGGACATCACAGAGGGGCATCACTGATGTGGCCTGGGGTGGAGATGTATAACTGCGTATCATCAGCATACTGATGATACTTCACTAGCAGTGGGATGATCTCACCCAGCGGTTTCATATAAATGTTGAACAGAAGGGTGAGAGGACAGACCCTGAGGACCCCACAAGTGAGAGCCCTTGGAGTCGACCTCTGCCCCCTGCCAACACTGATTGCGGCGTCCGAGAGGAAGGAGGCGAACCACTGCAACACAGTGCCTCCCACTCAACCCCGAGGCCCGCAATAAGATACCATGGTGATGGTATCAGCTGAGAGATCTAACAGGACCAGGACAGAGGAAAACCCTGTCCGAGCCCTCAGGAGATCATC
This sequence comes from Naja naja, assembly GCA_009733165.1. Classification (NCBI taxonomy): domain Eukaryota; kingdom Metazoa; phylum Chordata; class Lepidosauria; order Squamata; family Elapidae; genus Naja; species Naja naja. The sequence goes on along the minus strand of CM019148.1, from coordinate 77,568,306 downwards.
CATCAGTGCGACCAATGCCGTCTCCGTGCTATACCGGGTGAAAGCCGATTGGTGGATCCAGGTAGTCCGTTTCATCCAGGAAAAGCAAATTGCTGAGCCACCACACTCTCAACAACCTTGGCTAGAAGGTTGGAGACTGAATGAAAGTTGTTCAATTCGGCTGGGTCCAGGGCAGGCTTCTTCAGGAGAGGCCTCACCACCTCCTTCAAGGCAGCGGGAAGGTACCCTCCCCAGAGCGTTGACCACTGCCGAGGGCAGCCGCATGTCACCTCCCTGGAGGCATAGACCAACCAGGAAGGGCATGGGTCCAACAAACATGTGGTGGAACTCAGTGGTGCATAATCCTGTCCACTTCATCCTCAGAAACAGGATCGAACTCAGTCCAGATTACATTAGCTAGACCACTTGCACCCTCGGCATCAGACCACGGCAAATGGAGTTCAGCCCCCGATCCGAGCGATCTTATCCTGCAGGAACTGGCCAAATTCCTCAGCTCGACCCCACAGGGGATCCGCCCAGCCCGGATGGAGGAGAGGCGGGCGACCCAAACAAGGTGGCTGGGGTTTCCTGCAGATGATGAGCGGAGAAATAAACCCTTCTGCAGCTCTCACAGCTACCAGATAGGTCCTGATATAGGCTCTCCACTGGGCTCGGTCAGATTCGGGCGGGTGACCTCCACCTGCTCTCTAGACCCCTTCTCCGTCGCTTCATCTCCCGGGCTCCCGGTATACCAGGGAGCCACAGTCTGATGGGTAAGGGGCATATGGAGACAACTCTGTCAAGAGCCCCTGGCATGGGGACAACTCTGTCAAGAGCCCCAGTGCCTGCTGCCGTCAGGGTCTCAGCAGAGCTGTGGACCAGGGATGTAGGAAAAACCCCAGCTCTGCCTGGAACCTTTCCAGGTCCATCAGGTTTGGGGACGGAACCACCTAAGGGGCTCCTCATCCCAGCAGTGTGGGGCAGCTTGTCGAAAGCCAGCCATAGGAGATAATGATCTGACCATGGAATGGGGTGGATAATAGATCACCACCCCCAGATCATCACGCTCACTGCTCGAGACAAAAACCTGGCAATGTTGCCCCTCATGGGCCATCAATCACTTGAGTCAGATCCATGGCCCCATGGAGGCCATGAATTCCTGGGCCAAGGCAGATGCCACCCCAGAGAGGGGCAGTTGAAGTCACCCAGGACAATAAGTCCTGGGAACTCCACCGCCAAACCGAGATGGCGTCAAGCAGCCCAGGCAGGGCAGCTGCACACAGCTGGGGAAATGTATGTGCAGCAAGCCCATCCGACTCTCAGACCACATCTCAAAAGGAGGGCTTCACACCCACCTATCTCTGGAACAGAGACCTCCCTTGGAATCAGGGCTTCACAACACTACCTCCACCCCTTCCCTTTGGCCTGGCTGGTGCAAACACATGAAAACCTGGGGGCATAGATCAACTAGAGGGACTCCCCTCCACCCAGGTCTCAGTGATACAGGCCAGATCCGCGCCTCCTCCTCGACACCCTCACGGAGGAGGGTTGCTTTATTAGCCATGGACCTGGCATTAAAGTACACCAGCCGAGTCCAGGGGTCCTAGACCGGGTCCCCAGGACATTGGGAAGAGGCATGGGGTTAAGCATGCCACCGCATAGAGACATTGGGGCGTGCTCCCTTAACTGATCTGGTCCCAAACCTCGCCGTCGTCTGCCTGAACCCAACCACCCTGGAAATGTGGCCCCACCCTGTCCTCCGGGGCCCCACAGGTTGGCCACTTCAAGATCTACCTCAGGTTTCCCAACCTTTCAAATCTAGACAAACTGAATTATCTGTCTTAGGGGATGTATTCTGTGGGGTAACAGAGTGGTTATTCTGCAAAACTTCAAAAGAGGTCTTGGAAATGTTACATGAGGGTCACCCGGGTATTGTCAGAATGAAGGGATTGGCCAGGAGTTATGTATGGTGGCCAGGTATAGACAAAATGGTAGAAAACTGGGTTGCATCCTGTCCAAACTGTCAAAAAGTCAGGCCTGCACCTCCTCTCGCCCCCAAACAGGAATGGGAATGTCCTAGGGGTCCATGGTCCAGGATTCATATTGATTTTGCTGGCCCTACCAGAGGCACACTTTCCTTATTGTGGTAGATGCATACTCCAGATGGTTGGAGGTTATCCCATGGCCTCCACCACAGCAGACGCTGTTATCAAACAGCTTAAGAAACTTTTTGTAACTCATGGGTTACCTGATATTATTGTTTCTGACAATGGTCCTCAATTTACTGCCAACCTTTTTGAATCATATCTAGCACAACAGGGTATCAGACCGCCCTTACAGCCCCTGGGCATCCTTCGACTAACGGCCGGCTGAACGCATGGTATTTTACTAAAGAGAAACTCCAACAATTGGGTCCAGGGGACATCACTGAAAGTTGAAAACTACTCAGTATCCAACACATCACTCCTAACCCATCCACTAATTTAACTCCAGCCGAGCTTTTGATGGGTAGAAAACTCAGGTCTACCCTGGACCGCCTTCACCCCCTTACGCACCCAATGCACCATTAGATTCCACTAGCAAAACTCGCCAATTCTCCGGGGTGATTTTGTTTATGCTAAAAACCTTGTAGGTGAACCATTGTGGATTCCTGCAGAGATAACCCAGGTTACAGGCCCCAGGTCTTACAGGGTTCAAACTGAGGATGGTGCCTTGTGGAGTAGGCACATAGACCAGTTACGGTCCAGACTGCCTCTGGAGCATGCCCTTGCTCCTCTCTGGACTTCATCCCCACAGCCTTTCTAGGGGAAGGGGAGATAATGGAGGTAATGAGCAAGTAAGAATCAACCCCATGTGTAACGAGCTAACGACAGGAACCATCCCAAACCCTGTCACAGTCCCAACAACCATTTTTACAAATGGAGGATTGCACATCATTACCAGACTTAGAGGATAACACTGGGTTGGAAATAGATTGGGAGGAGAGACCAGGTTGTAGTAACCAAACAGGTTCTACCAGTACAAGAAATCCTAATAAGGGAATGTTGGCAGATACATTTCTTTCCTCACAAGGTGAGATTCCCAAAACACCTGAACCACGCAGGTCTCAACTACCTGAAGAGCCCCACCTATTTACAAGAGTATATTAGATAGATGGGGTTTGAGTATGGACCAAACCTAGTGGGGAGGGGTGTATGTATGCAGAGTTTGAAATGATTGGTTGTTGTTGTAAAGTGTTTGAAATCATTGGTTGTAAAAGTGCGGGAAAACCCTGCACTCTGATTGGCTGGCAGCCAGCGCAGCTATAAATAGCTGCCGCGGCTGAGCCATTCGGGTCCATTCTGAGCTGAAAGTCACAATAAAAAAGAGCTGAAGCACTCTGCGTCTTGTCTCTCCATGCAAACTTAACAGCTATCATGTCTCCCCTGGTCCTTCTCTTCACTAGACTAGCCATGCCCAATCCTTGCAACCGTTCACCATATGGTTTAGCCTTCAATCCCCTAATCATCTTGGTTGCTCTTCTCTGCACTTTTTCTAGAGTCTCAACATCTTTTAAATAGTGTGGTGACCAAAACTGGATGTGGTATTCTAGGTTTGGTCTTACTAAGGCTTTATTCATATAAATTTGCATCAGTGTGTGATACCACTTGACATAATTTGTGTGGATGATAAATGAAATATTATTGTGGCTTGTATGGGATTTCTACACAGAAGGTCTCTAACCAACCCATATACATTCCACTAAAGTTTTCACTATCACCATTGTGGTCCTGGTTGAGAGTCTAATTCAAATCCCCATTGTCCCAGCAGCAGCAAATATTTAAATAAGTGTTTGATCTGCAATACTTCAACAGCAGAAATATTGCCTCTAGGAAAGACATCTGGATGTCTGGATCAATTAAGTAACAACTGCCCATTGTTCTGTTGTAAACAAAAATCAGAAAATCAAGCTTTTCCCTTTGCCTTTGTCACATAGTACCACCATACAGTTCTGAAAATGTTCTCAGATGTATTTTTATTTATTTAATAGGAAAAAAAACTACAGTGGGAAACCTTAGAATTGGAAAATCGGGGCTGTAAAGCATTTAATTGCCGCACTGTGACACATACTGATGGTTTTTCAAGATTCCCCCAGCTGCTATCTGATCTCTTGCTCTGCTTCTGTGTGTTGAATGGTGAACAATAAATGGTCTAATAAATATAGGATCTTTTCCAGGCCCAAGAGATATGTAGGCTATTAGTGATATACGTTGGTAATAGCTTGACTACTCAGAAATGAGTATATTTTGAATTCTGCCTCAATGATATTAATAGAAAAAATTAGTCAGAGGCAGCACCTTGTTCTTTCAACACTGGGAAACTGAATGAAGACACAAAGCCAAAGGCTACCTACCCTGGAAGGAACAATTTTAAAGGATAAAGCTGTATAAAAAATGCCATTAGGGATGCAGTATTAGGCATATTGTCTAAAAAAAAGAATCTTACCAGGTTTATTTCTGCCCATTCTAAATGAATTCAAAATGATTTATTTCTGTAGGTATATATACATTTGCTCTGTAAATGTGATATATTTAGATTTTTCCAGGACCCCATGGCAATGAGATCCCACCATCTAACCCAAGAGTATTCAAACTTGGCAAGTTTAAGACTTGTGGACTTCAATTCTGAGAATTCCTGAGCTAACATGACTGGAGGAGGAATTCTGGGAGTTGAAGTCCACAAATCTTAAAGCTATCAAGTTTGAAGACCCCTGATCATAACCCATTAAGTAATTACATTTACAATTCACAGTGAAAGAGGAATTAGAGATAAAACAAAGAACAAAAAAAGTTTGGACAGATAACAAATAGCACAGAGAATTTTCTTCTCTTTCTCTAGGGGTTTATGATGATTGCCATAGTATGGTGTAACTTTCTTGTCTCAATATATCCCTTCTTTGGGCCATGTAGTTGTATGAATGGAGGTATATGACAGTCGGCTTTTATATCCACAAGAATTTTCTGAGTTGTATAAGATACTAGAGGCAGAATTATATGCAATCTGTACTATGCAGAATATTATATTTATTACTGTGTACAGAATGGAAAAATTCTGGGACTTAACTTGATTCTGATGCATCATAAAGTCAAATCCATTTCCACAGTGGTTAACTTCTCAGACAAAATGTCTCAAGCTAGTAGTCTCCCATGTCTCATCCCATAGTGTGAAAAATGCACCAGATTTTTCCTGTCAAGATAGTTGTGATAAGGATTGGAGCATTAATGAGCAACTTTACAAAGCTCTTGGAGTGAAATATTGTGTAAACTATACAACTACTTTATCTATGCTCGTTGAGTCAGAACTCACTGTACTGAAGATAAGGGTAAAAACAGATTTATTGGAAGTGAGGACAGTGCCGTAAATAAAATATACAAGCAACTTCATCATTTTGCCACTGATCTAGGGATGGTGGGGGGAGAATGGCAACAGCCATAATGAATCAATTACTTATTCTTCTGTGTATTCCAGTAGCTGCATATTTAAATGTCAATTCTAAGTTAAAACATGATTACAAAACAAAACACAGAACTCCTTGAGTATCTTTGCAGAGGTAAGTAAAATAATGCTCTGGTAGTTTCCAGGAGGGATTTATAATCTCAGCACATCTGGAAGCAACCAGATGGAGAAAGCTGCTTTCATTATAATCTAGTACATGGTTTCAGGGACTGTTTACAGAGGCTGCAAGACACTAATTAATTAATAGCTCTTCTTATCAGCCTAGTTTAGATGTTCTTAGTTCAGATGCCTTTCTCCTTTTCATGTAGAAATTAAGCTCTTATCGCACTGCTTTCTCTCTCTCACCCCAGTGGAATGATAATTGATATGTAACTTCATCCCGATGATGCTTTGAGGTGTGAACTCTACAGGTAGTCCTCGACTTACAACCACAACTGAGCCCAAAATTTCTGTTGCTAAGTGAAACATTTGTTAAGTGAATTTTGCCCCATTTTATGACCTTTCTTGCCACAGTTGTTAAGTGAATCCCTGAAGTTGTTAAGTTAGTAACATGGTTGTTAAGTGAGTGAGGTTTCCCCATTGACTTTGCTTGTCAGAAGGTTGCAAAAGGGGATCACATGACACCCCCCCCAAGGCACTGCAACCGTCAACAATATGAGACAGTTGCCAAGCATCTGGATTTTGATCATGCAGTTGCTGAAGCATCAGGGAGAGTGCAGGATTGCAGGAGGTGAGTCAAAACGTCATGCCTGCACGATCTAGTGGCATCGCGACGCTAAAGTAAAAAGATGCGAAAAGTACACCATCAAGCCACACCCACCAAACCGGTGCTAAAAATATTTGAAACACACCCGCTGGGCATTATATTTAAAAGCTGGAGTAAGGTAGAGGCTTTTCCAAGCTGCCAGAATCTGTGAGAATTTCTATGCAAGACAGCTATTGACCATGCTAGTTAGGCAGTCTGAGAGAGTGCTAAACTGGGGAAAACTGAGGTGGCTTAGGGGCACTGAGTTGTTTAGAAAGCATCTCCAGTGTTTCCAGTGTTTCAGTAGTGTTAGAGAACTGAGGTGATTGTGGTTTTCTGTCCCCACTAGAGGCCACTCTTCCCTCATCGTCTCCTCTGACTCCTGAGCTTCATAATTTGCAAGAGAAAAATGGTAGCTTGCTGGCTCTTCAGCTTCTCCTCAATACTTCATGTAATGGAGAGAGGCTGAAACCCTCAGACTTTTCTAGCTTCCTAACCTAACTCTGACCTTGACCATAAACTTCAACTTTGGAAAAAACCCACTTGCAAAATCCTTCCCTAATGGTTTTTATAAAATAATGTTTGTCAAACATGTACAAGATAACAAGTATAGGTGTGAACCAGAGGTGGTATTCAGCAGGTTCTGACCAGTTCTGGAGAACCGGTAGAGGAAATTTTGAGTAGTTCGGAGAACTGGCAAATACCACCTCTGACTGGAGATTTTACAGTATCCTTCCCCTGCCATGCCCACAGAACCGGTAAAAAATTGGAATCCCACCAGTGGTATGAACATAAACATGAACAAAGGAAGTAAACACAGATAAATGGGGACAGTAAGACAGGGACGGTAGGCACACTGGTATGCTTATGCATACCCTCTTTATGGACCACTTAGGAATAGGGTGAGGTCCACAGTAGACAGTTTGAGGTTGAAGCTGTGAGGTGTTGAGGCTGTAACAAGGGAGTCGGTAGGGCATTCCAGGCGTTGATCACTCTGTTGCTGAAGTCATATTATGTAGATAGAAATAAGGAGTGAGAGGATTTTAGTTATTATCTTGTTATGTTATTGGATCTGCAGCAGCTTTAGGTATTCATCTCTTATTGTAGCATTCCAGATAGTCAGAGACAAAGGTAACCAGGGTGTCCCTTGAGGTTCGTTCTGAGAGTTCAAGGAGTGAAGATGATGGATGTTGGGAAGTGCTCTTTGAGAATCTGCAATATGTAACACGGGGCTTATACAGCTTATATGCTGTATAAGCTGAATAAGAACTATTAAAATCCTGTAAATGTTGCCCCTTGTTCTTTGCTAAATACAAGACAGATGTGATGTACATTTGTCATAAAGTGAGCCAACTGCTTCTAGAATTGTAATATTTCAATTTTGACTCAGGATGTTAATGCCTGAAACTGAGCATCTGTAGCTTATTATTAAAAAATGAATAGCTTTTTAAACCAGGTCCTTCATTGCTTTGGCAGACATTTACAGCTTGGTGCAATTCCCATCTGCGGAAAGCTGGAACCCAGATTGAGAACATTGAAGACGATTTCAGAAATGGACTGAAACTGATGCTACTCTTGGAAGTCATTTCAGGTTTGTTTAAAGATAGCACCTTGTCAAGATATATTTCCAACTTGGAACCTGCCTCGTGGTTTTTTGATGTCATGCCAGTTCTGACTCCAAAATTTGTTGCTAATTGAGATGCAACATTTATTATTAATCGCAGCTCTATTAATAGTATCCCCCCTCAAAAAAACCTAATATGCAAGTTAGAAAAAAGAAAAAGTAAAGAAAGGAAAACAAATGCTAAAATTGTATAATAAAAATATTCATATAATCACAATGCTTGTGCATCGATCAGTTTCTTGTTCCAATGGACCCTTCTCAGTTTTGCTTTCTTTTTGTAGTATCTGGGACTGCACTCAGTATTTTTTTTTAAATTACATTTATATGCCACCCTTCTCCAAAGACTCAGGGCGGCTTACAATTTTTGGGATACAACCCAATGTGCTCAGCAATAGCCTTCATTCCATTGTATATGCCTGCTTATTACTAAGCTGCATTTTACAAAGTCAGCTATTGCCCCAACAATCTTGGGTCCTCAATTTATCTACCCTGAGAGGATGGAAGGCTGAGTCAACCTTGAGCCTGGTGGGATTCGAGCCTACAGTAATTGTAGGCAGCTGGAACTTAAGTGCTAGGCATTTAACAGCCTGAGCCACCAAGGCCCTTAAAGTTGTTTTAAATACAACTTTAATACATGTTAAAATCGTTGATTGAAAAACCTTTGTTATTAGTTTATAACATTACAATAAAATGAAATATTAGTATAATTATATAATGATACTACTGTTCTATGAACTTCAAAGACTTCAAAAAAATATCCTTATCTATTGTATTAAAAAAGTATGTAATAAGAAGAAAAAGAAAAGACTGTATACTTAAACTTCTAAGGAGAAGAAGAAAGAACCTATATGATAAAAAAAAATAACCAGATAACTTAAAAACCCAGACAATTAAATAATTAAACCAAATAAAACTTAGAAGTACTACTTATCTAAACTGTATCTAATTCTAATATAAACACACAAACATATATTTCAGGTTAAACATGATATTGAAGCATCATTTTCTCTTTCAATTCTCTTTTGGAATTGCATAAATTTGAATACAAATGCATTAAAGCAAATTTTATTAAGGCAGCATTTGGAGCATAGGAGCAAGCATTCTTTCAAACTTTTTACAACAGTTCAAACTCAATATATCCAAATTTCTTCATAGATGGAAATACAAGTTTAACACACCATTTCAACCCATAATTGTCTTTCAAGAAACTGGGTAACATGATAATGTTACATAACCAATAGGAATTAGAAACGGACATGTCATGGCATATAAGCCAAATTTTTTCAAAGTTATTACATTACCAGCATAAAGAAATGAAGACCAACTATTTTTAAATAGTATCTTTAATCTATGGATCAATCTGAAGCAAGACTTTGGCGGGGGATAGTAAATGCTACTTTCAAATCATTTATTGCTGTATTTAGAGCAGTTCTAGGTACCTGATGGCCCTCCAGATGTTGATACAGAAACAGCCATGATGGGCAATGATAAAGGATGCTGAGAGCCATCTCTGGATCCTTTTCCTTGGATCTGAAGTGGACTAAATATTAGAAACTGGTATATTAATTTTTAATGCTTGAAGCATTCTAAAGGACTAAAAATGAAGCTAAACAGTGAATCTACAAACTGTATATCATAGCTTGGAAAGATGCAACCATTTTTATCACATCAATAAAATTAAACAATGAGTAAAAGTAAAATAAAAATAAAGTGAGTCATTTTATTGCATTGCAAATGAGCTCAGTCATTAAAACAAATCTTCAAGGAAGACTAGGTTTTAGTTTTATTTGTATATTTATTTATTAAATTTATATATCATCCAACTCACTCTGCAAAGCAACTCCGGATGGCTTACAATTAAAATCATAAATATTAAAATATTAAAAACATTAAATACAGAGGCAAGAAGCAAAAGGCAATTTTGGTGCAGTAGTTTGCATCTTCTCTGTTAATCCACCAGCCACCTTTGGTTTTAGATAGCAAAGAGCATGCTTTTCCCATTAGAGTAGTACAGCCAGATTCCAGTACTCAGAAATATTTTTGATTTTCTTTCCTACAGGAGAAAGACTTCCGAAACCAGATAGAGGAAAAATGCGCTTCCATAAAATTGCAAATGTCAACAAAGCTCTGGATTTTATAGCAAGCAAAGGTGTCAAACTTGTCTCAATTGGTGCAGAAGGTATGTGGGGAGTATCCATAACAAGATTTCTTTCAGTTATAAACTTACATTTTTAGTGCTGCTTGGGGTCACTATATATACAATATACCTTCAAAAAACAACTGTGAACTACATTTCAAAACATTTTTTCCCCTATGGCACACTTCTTGTTTGAAAGAGCTGCAGCAGAGTGCTTGCTTTGAACAGAGAAGGCCTTACAATCTTCAGGTTCTGTTGAAAATGCTTTTGTCACTCTTGAAATACAGGTAGCCCTCAACTTACAACAGTTCATTTAGTGACCATTCAAAGTTACAAGAGCACTGAAAAAAGTGACATGACCATTTTTCACACGTACAACCATTGCAGCGTCCTCATGGTCATGTGATCAGCATTCAGCCACTTGGGAACTGGCTCATATTTACAACATTTGCAGTGTCCCGGACTTATGTGATCCCCTTTGGCGACCTTCTGACAAGTGAAATCAATAGGGAAGCCCGATTTACTAAACAACCGGGTGACTAATTTAACAACTGCAATGATTCACTTAACAACTGTGGCAAGAAAGGTCGTAAAATGGGGCAAAACTCACTTAACAAATGGTTCACTTAGCAACATAAATTTTGGGCTCCATTTTGGTTGTAAGCCAAGAACCACCTGTAGAATCAGTTTTAAAAGTAGAACTACGAATCTGCCAGCAAGGTATCATGAAATAAGTATGCATGAGGAACATAATGAATCCCAAATGACAGCTACCACCAGGGATGGGATGCAAATATTTTTAATACCGGTTCTGTGGGTGTGGCTAGGTGGGAGTGGCTAGGTAGGCGTGGCCATGTCACTGGGTGGGCATGGTTTCTTCTTCTTTTTTGCAGCACTCCCCCCGTCCTCCTTTTTTTGCTTCCTGGGCCTCAGGAAAGCTCTTTTTGCTCCCAGGAGGCTTCCCTGAGGCCCAGGAGGCAAAAAATGGAGTGTGGGGGGCCTGTGCAGCACCACCCCACCATGCTCTGTTTTTTTTTTTTGCCTCCTGGGCCTCAGGGAAGCCTCCTGGGTGAAGCAGTAAGACAGTAAAGGGGATCCCGGCACAGCTGATTGTCGGCACAGCTGATCGTTGGGAGGGGAAAAAAGAAATAGCGGTTCAGCTGAACCTGTAGCTGTTTTTTTACTACCGGTTCAGCCGAACGGTAGTATTTTTTACCACCAGTTTGCCTGAACAGGGCCGAATCGGTAGAATACCACCACTGGCTACCACATATTATTGTATTGATGACCCTGCTGTAAATTATCCATTCCATTTCTCTCTAGAAATTGTGGATGGCAATGTGAAAATGACTCTGGGTATGATCTGGACTATCATCCTCCGTTTTGCTATTCAAGATATCTCAGTGGAAGGTAAGAATATTCTCTATAATGTTGCCTTCAACTTTTTGTGTCAAAAGGACTTGATTCCAGGAATATGAATTGATTGAACTGGCTATAGCTTTATTGACAACAGTGAATTCTGATGTAAATATCAGTATAGCAATTAAGCAACTTATAAAGAAGCATTTAGGACTGCTTTTTGCTGATCTGCTTTGTTTTTATTATTATTTCTAGTAGGGTAAATAGATCCCATAAGGAAACAGAAATGTGAATTATATTCTCTTCTTCAAAAATGCATTAAAACATGTGATACTTTTATATCCAACAATCTGCCTTTCCTACAAGTGGACTGATCAATTGGAAACATAGAGTTCCTTGTGAATCATAGGGCTAAATTAGATGATATACAAACAATATGTCACACTTACTAGCTTCTTATTTTGTTCATTTACTTGTAAGCTGACCTTATCTGGTTTCTTGACATCTTTTCATGAGCAGGGATCTTTTTACACTGTAAAAGATTTCCACTTAGATTCTGACTGAATACATTCCATGTCATTCGCTTGTCATTCTTCCCCACCATAATTTGATAGTAAAGTTGAAGGTTTGGGTTTTGTTTTTTTTAGTAAAATAAGACAGTGAGTTAATGTCTATAATGTCCTCAGATTCTTGCAGTGACTTGGCCCTGGGAACTTTCTTGTGTGAACTTCCTAGTCAACATTATCATCTGAATCCAGCTTCCAAGGAAAGCAGTCAGAACAAACTGTATAAAAAGAATAAGCATAAAGAAAATACTATGTAGAGTATTTTTATATATAAGAATGCACAAATACCTGTCTTTCAAACCCAAAATAATTTCATTTCAGGCTTTTCCAAATGAACAATAATAGCAATTCAAGAATGCAGCTCTCTGATAAATTATTTTTATTGCAAGATCTGGAAATACAGTTAAAGAAGAAATTCAGAACAGACAAGTTAGAATGAAAGTCCTATTTATAGTAGTGGCCAAGTTCAAATCATGCCCCTCTTTTTCTTGCCTGCCCAATATAGTGTCCTGAGAGCCTCTTGTTTTGTCCTTTGGTTGAGAGGAAAGATTGATACTCTTATTACTGTAATGGGTCTGTAGGACCTCAGGTTCTTTGCTTTTGTCTTCCCACTTTGGTACATAGCTCAGCAGATGGATAGTTTGGCAATGCCTGGAATGGACTTTCCATTTTCTATGAGTTGATTATCCATCCAGTAAACATAATAGAACATCTTATGATCTTGTATTGAGAAAAATACTAGAATTTGCTGCACTGGAGTTATGAAATACAAGACGTGAATAGTAAGTTCTTCTTAATGTAAAATGGTTCTGTTCCAGGGAAATATATATTTTATCCAATTGAGTGATAACATTCATGTGGAGATTGGAGAATTGTTTGGTAGCATACTGTACGTAGATACTGCAGCATTTTATGCTACTTTGTAAAGATTGTTTAATATTGTAAAACATTGAAGTGAATAATTTGGGCAGCTATAGATTTTTTCCCAACATTTTCCTCAAGTAAACAGCTGCCATCCATTACAGTAGACAATATGTAGCAGATCAACCAATTTTTATACTTCGTTGGTTAATTGAGAGAACAATTATTCCTGACAAATTTACCCTGATTCTATTGTACCAATTAAATCATTTTTAAAAAGAAATGTCTTATGAATGATGACATCATTCCTGAGTCAGTGAAGCAGGATGCAATTATTAAAGAAAAATACCGGTAAGTGATGAACGGATTGGTACATAATGGAAAAAAATCATAAGGAAAGTTTACAATCAATTCTAGAGTTTCTTTTTCATATAAATGCCCCTCGTTTTGTAACAGACACAGTGTTAACTTTCAATAATTGCATTTTGTAAGAAACCATATGGAAGAAAGAGAGGGAGATATTTTCATAACTAAACTGGATAGTGTATTCACTATTTTTCTGATACAGATTTCCTTGGAAATTCTCTCTGTATCTGTTGAATTAAGCAATATCATCTGAGATAGATGTCCAACCTTCTAAATCAGCTGAAACTCTGCTATGTACTATAGTGACTAAATTGAAGTTCTGTTATTCTTTATAAATCTTCTTTGATGGTATTTTCAGAGACATCTGCCAAAGAAGGACTGCTGTTGTGGTGTCAACGAAAAACGGCACCTTACCGAAATGTGAACATTCAAAATTTCCATCTTAGGTAAAGTGAATCATTTATAGATGTAAAGACTTTACTATTCATTATGTAGGTGTGTTCTATCCTAAATGGTACAGTTGAAAATGGAGAGCACACAATACAACATATTTTCTTTGTACTTTAAGAAGGGCCAGGAATAACTCTACAAGGCTAGCATGAGTATAGGGGCTCCCTGATTATTCTAGCAATTAAAATGACGCCCTATATTAAAGGAGTCAGCAGTGTGATTATATCACATGTCACCATGGGTGCTCTTTGACTGATGAGGCCTAATTAGAGAGGAAATTACTACAACTAATATGTGGGGGAATAAACAGAAGTCCCAGTTGTAATTTACTGACAACAAAATATAAAAAATCAAACACTGTCATTTTCTGTCTTACCTCCATCAGCACAATGTAAATCTGTTGTGTATTTTCTAGAAATTAATTTATATTGCAAGTATGTTGAAATTTCTAGAAATAGTGAAGATAGATCACTTTCACAGAACCTATAAATACAGTGAAAATTGGGCATTGTGGCATGATTAATAAATGCTAATTTTTTCCCAGTAGTTGATGCTGAGATTAAAAGAAAAAAGACAAAAAGACACTTGTTTTCGTTTTGGATCTAATCAGGTTATAAATAAATATGCAAGCTTTCAAGTTTCAAAAAGCTCTTACTCCAAAGAATGGAAAGCAATAAAACCTTAGGTGTACAGTGTGTAGAAAAATCCAAGACACAAATAACGTGAACATCATGGTATTTATGTTGTGGCTTTTGTTTTGATCTCTGTACAATGCCCAGAGTTACCATTGTGAGACAGGAGGTCATAGATACTATGTAAATACATATATACATATAAGAATAGAAGAAAACATCTCTGTTGTTGAGAATGGTCTCTTATCTACAGATAGTTGAGGTCTCTGCAGGTAGTTAAGAACAGATGTTAACCAACTATAGATACTTGTAATTACTGGATTGTTGGGTTTGACTTCAAATACCATTTAAAAATAATATATATGAAAAATGCATTAAAAGTGGTAAAATAAATAGACTCAGCTTCCCAAGCCTGGCATCTTCAGAAGAGCTGGAAGTCCCAAAGGTGCTTTTTCAAGGGGCAACTGGACTTTCTGTTTTTTTCTGAGGACTTTTGCTTCTCATCCTCTTGAAAAGCACCTTTGGGATAACCATGACCCGGATGACTGAGATTCTCCATAGATAAGAGCTGGGAGTGTTGGTTGAGAGATTCTGTTGGCAAATGCAAGATAAACTATCCACTGTAATGTATCAAATAATTGACTCAGAAGAATTATACTTTCTCCCACATGAAACTTCCTACTCCTTGTAAGGCATTGGAGAGAGAAACTCTCCTGTTCAACATATGTGTTACTGTCTGTGTATGGCAGGTCATTTCCATGTTTGGGTTCTAGACACAATCTGTTGGAGCTCTCAGAAATTTCAAACATTTTCATCCCACCAGACTTTTCGGACTGTGTGAATGGCCTGCTCTTTTATTGGCTGCTGGTTTAAAATTTTACTACTGATTTTTTAAATGATATGCGAGCAATATTTTCTGAGCTGCCCTGAGTATGGCCTGGATACCTAAATGTAAATAAAAAGATGGACAAACCACTGAGTCAAATGAGCAGCCCATCTGTTCCAGCCAACTGTAGATTCTTGCACTGTGAAAAAATAAGCAAACAGTCATTTATCATCTAGTGCACTGTGCATGAAATATCTCTGGGCTCTTTTCTGCACAAAAGTGTCTAATGTCAAGAAAATTTATCTTATAATATCCTAATATGCCTTTGCCTTATCAACATTTTAAATATTTTTGATTATGTCTTGAAACTAGATACCCTGGTTCACAAAATTATACTATGAATTTCTCCTGTATTCTGCACTATTAAATGGGATTTAGCCAAATTGCAACCACCACTGGAATTTTATGAACTACTACTATTGGACATATGGTACAATTGCTGAATTTTGTCAGTCTTCGCTGTTTGACAAAACCACTGTTTCATTAATATATTGTTACTTTATTTTTGGTTTCTTCTCATGAAGCTGGAAAGATGGCCTTGGTCTCTGTGCACTGATTCATAGACATCGACCAGATCTTATTGACTACTCCAAGCTTTCAAAGGTCATTAATTTTGCTGGCATGGCACGATAACTTGCACTAATCTGGCATGATGATTTGCACTGATTTGGCTTATATACTACATATATAGAGAAATGTGTGATTTGTAGTTCAAAATGAGCCTTCTTTCTTGGCACTTGACCTGCAGATATAGAACAGCCTTCCTGAAGCAGGTGCCCTCTGCTAATTTGAAATTTCTCCCACTGATAATGGCCAATCACTATGGTTAAGACTGCAGCAGGTAATCCCAAGTAAGCTAAATCACATGCCATGAAAGTGGCTGAAAAGTATCCTGAAAAATAAGCCACCATTTGGACAAATCTACTTGGACTTGGGATATTCAATGCAGGTCTGTCTCCAACTCACAGCCAATTGGTTAGTCTATGAGCATTACAATCCTGAGTAAAGATGCATCATGAGATTCCCTTACGTTAGAAAGTATTCAATAGATGGTGCAACCCTGTGAAATGTTTAACTGACACGAAGATAAATAAACTACACAATATTTATATCCCACCAATTTCAGTAAGGGTTAGTCATGTCTAAAGGCTCTCCGGATTGTGCAAAAATAATTTAAGTATATTGACATTGTAGATTTGATCGGGGAATGTGCGTGCACTTGTGTGCATGTTAGTTTTTCTTTCTGCATGCCTTTCTTTGCTTTCTGGAAATCTTTGGAGAGCCATAGAAGATCGTTCTTTGCATCGATGCATTAGGGTATGTTCATACAATATGCAAAGCTAAAAAGCTTGATTTATGGCTGCCACACATTGTTTGGTTCATATGCAGTTAAATAGCAGGCATAACTAATAACTAAGCTTTTAGTTTAGCAAGTGGCAAGTCACATTCATCCTTTTGTATACCTGTCTGAAGCTTACAGGGGGAATCCTTAAGGGCAGGGAAGGTGAAAGCAGGAGCCCTCAGGTGAAGGCAGAACTTCCAAAATCTGTCCTACCAGAACAATTTTTCAATAGTTCTCTAGTAACCCTGAAATGTCAGTACCACACTCTGGAGTAAATTCCACTGAAACATTTAAAAAAAAAAGATATAAGGGACAACTGCTTAATTCCTATATTATATAAACATACTTGGGAGTAGGAGTGTCAGCAGGGTATGGTTAAAAATGTCAAGATGGAAGATACGGTGCAATGGAAATCTGCCTGGTTTTTACATGCTTCTTGAGGGAGAATTTAATCTTATTTTAAAATGCTGCTATTGAATGAAACTCTGACATATTCTGTCCTTGCTTTTGAATTACTGCAATCTTGCTTAAAATAGGATTTACCAATTGTAATCTCTGCTTCCTGTGCAGGACGACCCTCTGGGGAATATAAACCTGGCCATGGAGGTTGCTGAAAAACACCTGGATATCCCAAAGATGTTGGATGCAGAAGGTGTGAGTTAATGTGCTTTTAATAGGCAGCAGGCTTCAACTATTGAAGTCTTTTCATCCCATATGTTATAAGGAAAGGATCTCCTTCACATCGTTATTTATCAAATGGCATTCTACCTGTCATTTCCATTTAGACTGGAATAAGAAAATGCTCTCTGTTGTAATTGAAATTAATTTTCAGGAGGGAAATTTTCAGTCCTCCCTTCTTTTCATTTAGCTATCCCTCAAACACTCCATGTAATTCCAAGTAACTCAGAAACATAAATCCAGAGATTTCAAGTAAAGTATATCATTTGAAGACCTGTATCAATTAGAATTATTTTTTAAATCCAGCTAAAATAATTGCCTTCTGAAACTCCTGGCAACTAAATATGCAGCAAGTCAGGGACAAGAAGACCAGACTACCCAATTCAACCTGAACCTCTTTTTATGTTTGTTGTTTGTACAAGGCACTTTAAAAGGGGCAGGGCTTCATTTCTGGGGTTGCAGCTGCCATCTTAACTTTTTTTCCTCAGTCCAGGTAGCAGAGACATAACATCACATTCTTAGGCATCCCCGAAGAGTATTAGCATCAGTGCTGAATATTGTCAGTTGAAAGCAACATCTATCAGCACAATTTATCCATGCTTTCCCTGAAAATCTTCCCTGAAGATAATACAGGTCTATGAAATGACTTGTCATCCGATCTTGTTTATTATTGCTAGGCTATGCAGCAATAGAGCAAAAAAAAAAAAGACTTGATTTTTTGGGTGGTTTTTTTTACAGGTTGTATTGTTGAGATACTTGTCCCCATCTAATGTGGTTACATGGATTTACTTGGCTCATTTGGTATTCTACACCCATGGTACAGATACTACAATGGTTTTATGATTTACAACAGATTCTTTTGTGTTCACTGGCAGATTTGAAATTTTGAAAGTATGGCTGGTACTTGCCTTATTTCAGAATGACTGTCAAGGTGGAAGTGTCAATTTATCAGAAAAATAAAGGCATAAAACAACCCACACTAATTTCCTGATCTTCTTTATTGATTTTATCTTGGTCTTTCTACAGGGCTAAGTGGGTTCGTTTTCAAATAAAAACTTGCCCTGCAGCTATTCATCTTGTTTATATTCTAAGGATGTGAGGTTTATGCAAGCCCAAGGCATTCTTATAAATACAGTACATTTTTAACATGACACCTTCTCAATTGTTTTTTTTCAGTTTTAAAAAATGGATAGGCCAGGGGAGTTTGGCAGGGCCAAGGGATATCTACTGGCTTCTTGCTTGCTACCTGTCTTTCTTTTGGAATGGCTTAACATTGTAATGTCAGATTCATTAAATCTCTTTTCTCCTGTTGTCATTGGATATATCCCAAGAAGGAGACTATTTTATTTCATGTTGGAATTAACTGTTAAAGGAATATGGATCTAGTCAGTCCTTGAGAGGAATATAAGTCTTGATGGAAAGTGATTTGAGATCTATAAGCTTTATCTTCAATGAAAACACATGCTTTCATGGATTTCTTCTTAATGGGAAATGAATTGGGCAGCCTAATGTCAGAATGTTGGGGTATATAAGATGGGATCAAGCTTGTCAGGCATGCTTATTTAAATAATTGAGTAATCAACCCTCTTTAAAAGATTTCATGGCTTATCATTCTTGTTTTTGTCTAGGAAAGTAGACTACTTTTGCTCTATGGCTGCTGTGATAATATATGGGTTTTTTTGCTTATTCTGTGATTTATTTATTAAATTTATATTGCTATTTGCCCATGGCGACTCAAGGTGGCTTACAGAATATAAAACCACATTAAAACAATAAAAACTAACAAAAAGAATCAAATAAATTAATATAGTACAATATAACAAAATCACCCCCCAACTCCCACCCCCCATCCCGGTGACAGCAGATCACACGAGCCATTTAACGGGCTTCATCCCACTCTGGGTTCCCCAGGTCCGCTGGCAGAACCAGGTCTTCGGTGCCTTCCGGAAGAGTATTAGAGTGGGTGCTGTTCTAATATCCGAGGAAATAATGTTCCAGAGAGAGGGAGCCACCATAGAGAAGGCCTTTCTTCTGGATCCCACCAGGTGTATCTCCTTAGGGAATGGGACCTACAACATTCCCTGCTTCCTCACCAGGTTCCTTTCTGTTTTCTTTTTAGAAGATATAGTTTGCTCCCTTATAAAACGCATGGGTAGTTTTCAGAAAGTCCTTTCTTAAAAAATAATCACAGTTGCTTTCTTTCACACTTCCACACCATATCTGAGGGCATTTGTCAGGCCCATTCTTTATATGTTGGACAATATTAAATCTATAACATGTGGAAATGAAATAATAATAGCACTGAACTGAATAGCACTTGTATTTTGGAAAGGTGATTCCCTTTAAACAATGAAAATAACAATGCAGATATTACTAAGGACATACTACCATGAACTATCTTTTTTTTCTAGGAAGGGCCTTTGACAGGTGGAAACTTCTAAGCATCCATCAGTAGTGTCCCTGTGCATTCAGAAACACAATGTATGGTTACCTCAGATTGTAAAGTTCGGCCAGGTGAACCTCAGCATTTCAAAAATCTCTCTGTGTAATTATAGACATGGGATATTCTCAGGGGGATAACAAAAGTCAAAATGACAGACGTTTCTGTAGTACTGAAGCCATGCATGTAAAAGGGGGGTTAGAATTTTGAATGTGAAGGTGCACCCAACTTCTTGACTATTTTAATTCTCCAAGTACACACTCCTGAAGGTGTGTCTTTGAACACGTGTGCCAATGTCTTTGAAATCAAACCATATAGTATGCCAGCACCTTATTGGTCTGCAAGTATTCCTCTCAAAAACCATGGATATTTTCAATTTTTATTCTCCAGGATTTCCATTTTAGCACCAACACTTGCTTCTTCCAGTCTAAATGACTCTAACATACAGAGAACAAAATGGAGCACTTGTTGTGTCTCCCTTGCTTGCTACTGTTCTTCTACATATTGTGCTTGTTTTCTTTCTTTTTTTCTTTTCTGATAGACATTGTGAATACCCCCAAGCCTGATGAAAGAGCAATCATGACTTACGTTTCTTGCTTCTACCATGCTTTTGCTGGAGCTGAGCAGGTATTCATCATCACCTTTTGGATTGCTGTGTGCTTTGTGTGTTTCAGGTTTCCATTGGCCCTTAAACCACTTTGTTTTTTTAATTAGGACTGACAGATAAAGTATATGGCACTATTAGAAACACTGCAGTAATAGACACGCACAAATAAGCATAAGTAGGCATACAGAATAAATAAAAACAGATAGTCCTCGACTTATGATCGCAACTGACCCTGGAATTTTGGTTGTAATTCATTGTGGTCATTAAGCAAGACACCCACATGACCACCTCACTCAATGAGCACAATCCCAGTTCGCTACATTGTGATCATTAAAGCAATTGTGCAAGGGTGCCTCAGGGGGTGGGGGAGGCCTTGGCAGGCCTGGCACTAACCAGCATGTGGAAACCTGCCAGAAGCTAGCTAGGCCTACCTACGTGTGGGCCCCCTGCCTCCCTTCCAACTCCCAAGCGGCCTGGGCCTTCTTCCTACCCCACCATGCCAGGGTCTATTTATCTTTCCCTTTGCTGAGAGATGAACCAAGCTGATACTAATCTAGAAAGCTAGGGAGGCAGGAACACAAAGTCATCCCGCAAAGCTCTTGATTGTGGACTAGCCTTGAGAAAGATTGCCTTCATTAGCATCATAACAGTTGGGCCTACCTGGCAGCAGCTGCAGGAAAAAAGACAGGTAAGAGGCTTTGACTGTGATGGGGCAGGCAGAAGGTCCGGGCTTCTTGGGAGTGATGGGGATGGAGACAGGCGCCCCACAGACTGGTGGGCCTAGCTGGTCAAGGCCTTTTGGCCCATGGCAGGTTTCTATATGCCAGTGGCCTAGCTAGCTGAGGCCTCCCATTCCTCCCAGTGGGGGAGAAGGGAATGCAATGTTTCCACAGCCATAAGGTGGATGAGCCTGAATTTTGATCACGTGAGTGTGGGTGCTGCAATGGTCAGGACTTCAGGCCGCAGTCATAAGTCCCTTTGTTCAGCATGTTCAAATGGTCACTGGATGAACGGTTATTAAGTCAAGGACTACCTGTACAATTACTGTGATGATTTTTATCACTTTTGCAAAGGCCACTACCGTTTTCCAGGCAAAGCCTACCCACTGAGGAAAAAAATCTTTTTTGCAGCGTCAAGGCAGTTTATAATGATGGAAGGAAAGCATTTCTCCGGCTGCTCTAATATGATTAGACTGTCTGAATTATTCAGATTCAATATAAATATTTTAATAGTTTTCAGACTGTACTCTGGTGAAGTCTGAGATTTCTCTGCAACTAATCATCACTGAGGAGAGCAACAAGGACAGACAATCTTCTTAGAAAAAGCATTTACCTTTGCTATTAAACTACTGCAAAACTAGAACTGCCATAAGAAAATCCCTGAGGCAGTTTTCCCCAGGATGATAATTATCAGACAAACTGGGATTAGACCTTCGGGAATTTCTCAGGCAAGGTGGCCATTGGTTATGTGAACTGGATATACTGTACTAATATCTATATATGTGAAAATCTAAACCTTTTTTTGTAAAAGGCTGAGGCTCAGCAGGATCATGATCAACTAACTGTAAGGACAGATGGTGTCCCCAGGACATACCACATAATTTTTTTGCTGTGTGCAGAGATGCAAGGGTATATTGTATATGGAGGGTAATATTTGGCTGTAAAGTGAAATCAGGATTTTATTAAAAATTATTGCCACTTAAGGAGTCATCCTCACTTTATTATTTTCTGGGTAAAAAATCAGAGGTAAGTTATGTTGATGATCCAAACTCTGTCAAGGACCTTGGAGTACTCATCTCTAATGATCTAAGTGCTAGAACCCACTGTAACTACATAGCCAAAAAGGCATTAAGAGTTGTTTACCTAATCCTACATAGCTTTTTCTCTGGTAATATCACACTACTAACTAGAGCATATAAAACATTTGCTAGACCAATACTTGAATATAGCTCATCAGTCTGGAACCCACATTACGTATCTGATATTAACACAGTTGAGAAAGTCTAGAAATATTTCACAAGAAGAGTTCTCCACTCCTCTACTTATTGCAGAATACCTTATGCCACCAGACTTGAAATTCTAGACCTAGAAAACCTAGAACTATGCCGCCTTTGGTCCGATCTAAATATAGTATATAAAATCATACATTGCATTGTCCTACCTGTCAATGAACACTTCAGCTTCAACCATAACAATACAAGAGCACACAATAGATACAAACTCAAAGTTAACCGCACCAAACTTGTTTGCAGAAAATACGACTTCAGCAACAGAGTGGTCAGTGTCTGGAATACTCTACCTGAGTCTGTGGTTTCTTCCCCAAATCCCAAAAACTTTAACCTTAGACTATCTACTATTGACCTCACCCCTTTCCTAAGAGGTCCGTAGGGGGCGTGCATAAGCACACCAACATGCCTACTGTCCCTGTCCTATTGTTTCTTTTTATTTTTCTTATATGTATCCATTTCATGTATTCATAACTATGTTTATGCTTATACCTATTATCTTGTAAGCAATTGACAAATCAAATCAAATCAAATAAATAAATAAATAATTCAGTCCTCTATTTTGCCTCTTTCCCTCAGTCCTTTCTTTCCCCTCCTAGATAATAGTACAGATTCCCTCAACATCGTATTTTGTGATTGTGCACTGATAATTTGTTGTTTACATTACCAGTGGTAGAGATGAAACACCAACTAGCTAGCTGTAACAGAAACCTTTGCAATTAATCAAAGATTAAACTGGGAATTACAGAACACAATCAACATTTTGGCAGGTTTCTCCTAATATTAATTTTTTTGGTTAAAAAAACTATGGGTAAAAAAATAATTGCATGGCTCTCATTTATTTATCATGACTGAAGCTAATGTGGCAATAATTCTGTAAATCTTTTAAGATGCTACTGAAAAATGTCTGATTTTATTATAACAGATTAACACTGCTATTTCTTTGAAATGACTATTTGTTAGTACGCTACATTTGAGCATCAATAAACCTAGAAAAATTGCAAACCAAAGTGTATGTAATAGAATGTGACGTTCTTAATATTGCTAAATAAATTAATTGATAGTTGCTTTTTCCAAAAATTATTCATCCTGAGACATTTATCACTAACTACTTTTGGGAATATTATTTTTACATTAGTTCATGATTATATTATTTTTGCTTCTATGACTCTATTAAATTTCTTTCAATGAAATGTAAATAGATCAAAATACATTTACATATATATTATGGCTTTTCTAGTGTGTTTTATGAAGAAATTAGGAGATAATAAAAATATGTTATTTTTATAGCAGGTTCATAAATTAAAAACAGATTAAGTCAGGGTCATGATCAGATTCATAAATTAAAAACTACTACCTCAGGAGTGATTTTAAAAAATCAACTGATATTATATGATACAGTTCTAATATAATACTGTAATTAGATACAGAAAATCTAAGGTCTTTCTCAAAGAAAAATGTCAATATGTTATAAGACTGCTTAACATAAAGGCTTTAGCATAGAAGTAGTGCTAGTTTTGAAGAAATACTCATTTTTATGACATTTGTGTTTCCGCATAAACTAAAAGAGAATTTTAATTCAAAGTGCTGGTTGTTAGCTATAAAGCCCTAAATGAAAAAAGGCCTGGTTACTTGTAGGACTGCCTGTCTCCTACAGTATGTGCATGGCCAATTCAACCTTGCAGGGTTGACATATTCCAGAGTCCTTTGATTAAACAAGGTCGTCTATCAGGACTCTGGAGCTTTCTCTGTAGCAGTTCCTGCACTCTGAAATAAGATTTCCCCACATGATCCAGATGGCCCCAACTTGCTGTTGTTTAGAAAGGCCACAAAGAATCAGCTTTTTGCCTGGCCTTTGGCAAAGGAAAATAGCAATAGAAATAGCAATAGACTTATATATCACTTTGCAGTGCTTTACACCCTTCTCTAAGCAATTTACAGAGTTAGCATATTGCCCCCAACAATCTGGGTCCTCATTTTACCGATCTCAGAAGAATGGAAGGCTGAGTCAACCTTGAGCCTGGTGAGGATTGAATCCCTGGCAGTCAGCAGAATTAGCTTGCAATATTGCATTCTAACCACTGAGCCACCACTGCATCATGAAGTCGTTTTGCTTTGTTACTGCTTGGTTTGTCATTCTCATCATCATTTTTTTATTTTAGTTGCTATTACTTGTAATTCTCTTTTTAGTTTTCTTTTTAGTTTAGTTACTTGACAATATATACGTTTAACAGACAAATAAACAAATATGCCAATATTCATATGAGAATTTAAAAGCTATAGCTATATCAACAGATGAACAAAGATATTTATATGAATTCAAGTAACAGATGAATCCCTAGTTTTTAAAAATGCCATAGAAATATATAAGAAAATATATAAGAGTTACTCTAATTAATTAAGTAATCTGCTAAATGATCGATAGTTGAAAAATATAAACACATTTCATGATATCACTGGCCCTAACATGCATTAGCATAGCATGTCAAACATGGCTAGTATTATCCTTAGGTTTTTTTGTGGTTTAGCACATGATGCAGATTTAAACTGTTAAGTTAGGGTTGAATTCATGAAGTGAACCCCCAAAATGGATTGATACAGTTACTATGTTAAGTATACTCACCCAGTGAATAACAGTGTAATAAAGATTCAGAATTGTCAGCATTTCCACTTTTCTTACCTTCTATTTCAAACAAGCCATTTGGTGCTCCCTAGATGTGCTGGTCATATTTGCTGGAAAAAGGAAATGTGTCCTCTGAAAGCAAGAGTGCTGATGTCAGTACAATCTCCAACCTACCTTTCTGTCCCAGCAATATAGGATTGAATGACAGGTCATAAGAGGACAGATCTGACAGGAAGTCCTAAGCAAAATGAGGGAAGAAAAATGGAATTGTTTTCTCAACCTCTGGATTCTTGAATGCTCTGGTGAATTGAGCAGGTTTTCAGGACCTTGGACAGAACTCAGGAACCATTGAAGCCTGATTATTGTAGCACTGTACTACTTCTCTCAGCTCTCTCAGAAATAGTTTTTTTCAGAAAGAGGCACATTCTTTATCCAGAAATCTAACACTCTATTGCTTCTCTATGGGCTCATGTTGGATTTGTTTTGGGGCCCTGGCTCTTCATAATTTGTTGCACTTGGAATGGAAGTACAGGCACCATGTTGGACATAACCTTGTAGGGTGCAATTCCAAGGTGCGATGTTGGGTTATTGATTTTTGGAAGTCTAAGCATCTCAGCAGTTCATCTCAGCAGCATGTTCAGGCCTCAGGCTTTCTTTATTAGCCAATAACCCCCATATTTCCATTTATTTCCCATAGTGGACTCCACATTATGATGTTTAAGATACTTTTCCTTGGATCATATTGGATTCTAGGGTCAATGGAAGAAGTTTTCATCTGTGAAGTATCTTTTAGTGCCTGTTCTCACAAAGAGGTTACACTTTTTTATATGCAGTGGCATACCTATGTACCCAGTCATGCAGAGAAACTTCCTATATGAAGTGGGCACTAACACAGGCAAATGGCCAATTTTGCCATTAACCTCTATGCTGTTTTGACAGGATTGACTGCATTGTGCTAATAAACATCTTTTCTCAGAAGAGTTTCTCCACACACATGAATCCACAATCAAGTGAGCAAAACACACACACAGACAATGCCAAAACAAAAACAGATATCTTGTAGGGACCAACCTAAAGCCTTGGATTTTTTTTAAATACTCAGAATTCAGAAAATAGCTCTCTTTGCAGCATGAATTATTCAGTAGAATTTTAGTATTTTAAAAAAGGGATTTTAAGGTGATGTAAAACTTTAAATTAATCACGATTCAATTAAGCAGGGATATTAACGCAAACCTATCTAGATCCTTAGGTGATGAAAATCCCTGTGTGTGTCATCCACTGAAGCAGCTTAATGAATCTGAAGCATGGCAGTATGAGAATTATTTTATATTCCTGAAACAATCACTGATTTTAGAAAATGGAACTGCAAGAAGGAAGCAATCCTTGAAATAATAAGAATAACATGCATCATGTCAGTTATCTATGTAACTGACATGTATGTAACTATGTATTTATATGGTTTATGCTTATTGTTTCTGTAGAATATCCCATTTTGTCATTCACCCAATTTTAAATTACATCATATTGGAGAATTTTGTGATTCCATGCATGAAGAAATAAACAACTAAAATAATGTACCTAAACTAATAAAAACCAATGTCTGGATGAACTCATTATTTTATGCTGCAGTAGCCACTGGATCATAATTCACATTTTGTTTCTGTGTGAATCTAACAATATTACACTGTTTAATTTTCTGGATTTTCCAGGCAGAAACAGCAGCTAATCGGATTTGTAAAGTACTTGCTGTGAATCAAGAAAATGAAAAGTTGATGGAAGAATATGAAAAGCTAGCAAGTGAGGTAAGCTTGTCAAAACTCTTGAAGTTTGCTTCTGATACTAAATCATTTTATGTGTAATTTTATAAGGACAGAAAAGTTACATAAAGCTGTTAACCATTGCTGAGGCTTTCTTTTTTGAATATAATTAGTGTGGGAGGAATCTCTATTTATATCTGTAGTTTCCTTTTTTGGGATATTAAAATAAATATGATTAGGTTACATGACTACATCTCTTGTATCTGCTTCTACCATATTCTGGATTAATTTTAGATTTTGGCCATCTTAAAAACAGTTAATGACAAAACTGTAGAAGTTTGTATATAAGAGCTTCATCCACACAACACAATGGACTAAGTAAAATGGATTGGTTTATGGTTTAGCATGCTGAAGAAACTTGCTTATTACATTTGTGTATTATATAAAACAGGCCATTATCTAATGGAATTTATTTGTTTTGGACATAGCACTTTCTGTGTACACATCAACTGGGTTTTTTAATCTGAATTTAGCATATTGTTTGAACCCAGCCAAAGCGTAAAGGTTACAGCCTTACATACAAAATGGAAGCTATGAAAAATAAATGGAAAACTGTTACTTTTATCCTTTATTTCAGTCACTCCTGACTCCCTCATATGTTTATTTATTTTATTTATAACCTAGCTTTATTATTATTATAAATGACTCAACGTGATGAACATATCTAATACTCCTTTCTCTTCCTATTTTTCCTATAACATGAACCTTGCCAGGTGAATTGGGTTGAGAAAGAGATGGGTTGACTCAAAGTCTCCAGCCAGGTTTTCCTGCCTAAGAGGGGACTAACCTGGTGCTTTAACCACTACACTAAACTGGCTCTGTCAGCCATAGCTTTCTTTTGGAATTTACTGCCAGGCAAAATGGTCATGGCCGCTGCCTATCCCAGAATGCCCTGTCCTTCTTGACTGCTCAACTGTTCACAACTATGGTAGTCTACTGGAAGGCAATAACCGGGTTTTCTTTTCCTGTCAAGTTATAAGATGCTTACTTCCCCTTACTTTGGCAGGACGATTCACTCACCACTATCAGGAGTGCTAATATGCCTTATTCTGCCAACCACAAGTCAGAATCCTGTAGTATTAAAAATAGAAACCCACTCCCAGGAAATCTGGTCCAATGTTTAAACTACTGTAGAAGATATTAGGTTTTTTTCTTTTTTTTTTATTGTTGTTTTCAAGGTTTTTGGTCATTTGCTAACATGTCTATATGTGTGCAAACAGCTTTTAGAATGGATTCGGCGTACTACTCCTTGGCTGGAAAACAGGACCCCAGAGAAGACAATGGCAGCTATGCAAAAGAAATTAGAGGACTTCAGAGATTATCGCCGAAAGCACAAGCCTCCCAAGGTGCAGGAAAAATGCCAGTTGGAGATCAATTTCAACACTTTGCAGACGAAACTGAGGATCAGCAACAGGCCAGCTTTCATGCCATCAGAAGGGAAGATGGTCTCAGTAAGTAGCACTGTATTTGGGCTACATGCTATTAAACCTCTCAGTTCTCGAAACTGGAAAATTGTTTAAATCTCATCAAAGCAACTATCCTGTGTTATAAGGGAATCACGAGCAAATCCAGAGGAGTAAAAGTATTGATGTGGTTCAGTCTTCAATAGCCTGGTGAGGTAGTTCAGGCAAGAAGCACAACCAGGAGTAGTAGCTCTATCTTTTTGGTTAGGCGGCATTAACAGAATCTTAAAGACTGAAAGCATTTCTGCCCTCCTATCCTTTTGCTTTCCAGAGTAAACTAGGGAGGGTGCTATTGAAACATTTCCCATGTCATCCCCCCTTCTATTGTCTTCCAAGGTCATTCCTACTTACTATTAGCGTCTCAGCATTTTGTTCATCCATCCCTGATTCTCTGTCTCTTTGGTCTTCAGAGAGACTGCTTCTATTAAAAAAAAACAGTTGAAAAATGATTGCATTTGTAGATGCAGATATTCCCTTTTCACATGAGAACCACAACTATTTTAATAGAGAATTGCAAAATATGCAGAAAACAGTAGAGAGTTAGGCTTGTGATATCATTGACACTATTAAGAAAGCAGCCACCTTGAATACCTTCCATCATGAGATTAGAAGCTTTCAAAACTATTTTTGCCCATCCAGAGTTTGTTACCCTACATTGGAGGAGGCTTGAGAAGGTATATTACACCATACCAGATTTGTTATGTCTTTTACCAAATATATTTTTTCATCATGTTATTCTGGGAAAAAGAGAAATGGAGGGTGAATTATTGTAATGAAATGTTTTCATATTCATTACGATCATTTACTGTTAGCTTTAGAAAGCTAAGATAGCAAAGCACTGTTTGCTTTAGAAAGTTAATATAACAGTCCTTCTCAATCTAAATTTTGGCCCAGGGTCAGACAAGCAAGAGTCAGAGAAAAGGCTTAGTCAATCTGAAATTGAGATACCTTCTTGAGATACAGGTTTTAAGTATTTGGTTTAAAATATCCCCCATGCTTTTTTAGGATATCGCCAGTGCTTGGCAAAGGCTTGAACAAGCGGAGAAGGGCTATGAGGAATGGCTGTTGAATGAAATACGAAGGCTTGAGCGGCTTGAACATCTGGCTGCTAAGTTTAGGCAAAAGGCTACATCACATGAAACCTGGGCGTATGGTAAGTTGGGATCCCCTTGCCTGGAAAAATAATCTATCCAGTGTTTTCCCTTTGAAGTAGAATTTAAAATCAAATGCATGGTTCAAATGAAAAAAGTGGACAAGAAAGAGAGGATGAAGAATAGGAGGAAGGAATAGACTGAGGGATACAAAAGCCAACAACTAAAATATCAATTTTAAAATAAAAAAAGTCAATAGGCTTAGCTTGTCTGATAGCTCCTTGGCTCCTGATTAGCTTGCGGCTGACATGCAATCCGATTCATTCTGAGTTAGATTCCAGCTAAGAAGGTGGAAGTGGCAGAGTCTTGGGGTGCTCTCTGGGATGGGTTTAAGTATTTTGGGCTCAAGAAAGTTGGCAGGATGTTCAGATCTAGGGACACTGCCTATTTAGAGCCAATGCCCTCTTGGTTTGGGTCCTGGGGGGGGAGGTATGTAGTATGCAGTAGTAAATGCCTCCTTGTGGAAGGAGGTGGTTCTGCTGGCTCAGAAAGAGGTAGTAGTAGATCCACCTCCTCAAGAGATCATTGCTGGATCATTTTCATCACAAGATGATGGTTTTTACCTTTAAAGTCACACTTGTCCAGTGGTGGGATTCAAAATTTTTTACTATCGGTTCTGTAGGCGTGACTTGGTGGGTGTGGCAGGAGAATGATACTGTAAAATCTCCAGTCAGAGAGGGTATTTGCAGGTTCTCTGAACTACTCAAAATTTCTCATACTGGATTTCCAGAACGGGTCAGAACCTGCTGAATACCACCTCTGCACCTGGCATAAGATCAGGTTATTTGTGGGACTGCCTTCTCCTCAAAATTTCTGTCTGTCCACCATGCTCCCATAGAGAGGATAAGTTCTGGTTCTCTCGCTCAAACATTGCAATCTTATGGGAGCTCCTGTGCTCTAGAACAGTCTTTTCCCTTTTATATGCTAAGATTTGTTTTGCCTTTAGAAAAGCAGTCAAGACCTGGCTTTTTCCAGAGATGTTTGTGTCGAGTTGAGTCACCTTTTGGTTGCTTTTGCTGTCATATTTCATTATTTATTTAATTATCTTGAAATTCTGTGCACACCTAGACAGCAAAAACTGTTCATTGTGGTGATTCACAAGTGGTGCAGGTAAAGAGCTTGTGCTATCATGACTGAAGCAAACATAGTTGTTCATGGGGCCTTCACTGCTCTCAAAGATTTGCTCTGGGAAAACACTGAAGGTTTCAGAACCTATCTGCATATAGAAAGTGGACTCCTTTAAACTTCTGGAACTTTGAAGTATTAGACAAATAATCCTGAGACAAATAATGAAGTATGGATAAAGCTGTATTAAAGTAAATATAGCAAATCTGCCACACAATGGCAGATTGGGAGAGGTGGCAAACCATGCACTCCATATATCCACCCCTTTCTATCTATTTCTCTGAAGTGTTTCTTCGCATGCTGTGCTTTTAGCCATGCACAGAAAATACCATTCTACGTGTTCTTGTTAATGATGGAACACCTGCTAAAGTGCTGGTTTAATCATTCCTGGAGCCTTTGGGCAGTATTTGCTATTCAGGAAAAAGGCTTTCTTCAATAGGAATCTGTGGGTTGACCTTATGAGCTGTGGTGGCATAGTGGTTAGAAGGCAGTACTGCAGGCTAATTCTGCTGCCTGCTGGCTGCCTGCAGTTTGGCAGTTCACTTCTCACCGGCTCAGGGTTGACTCAGCCTTCCATCCTTCTGAGGTAGGTAAAATGAGGACCCAGATTGTTGGGGGCAATAGGCTAATTCTGTAAAATGCTTAGAGAGGGTTTTAAAGCACTATAAAGTGGTATGTAAGTCTAAGTGCTATTGCTAAATGCTAACATCACCATCATCTTGTAGTCATTATAGCTTCAGCTTTGGGTCAGGGCCCCGCATGGTGGCAAAAGCAAAGGGGGATGGGAATCAGCTAAAGAGGCATTTGCTACTATATTTTGGGCACCTAAATAATAACGTCACTGTTATGTATCATTTGATATGTGACTTTACTACTGTTGGACTATTTGACCATGACAGTCATTTGTCTTTGCCTTTGGGCCCAGTCCTGCCAATATCTCACTTCAGTGGCTTCGTTCTTCTCTCTTCGTACCAGGCAAAGAACAGATTCTGCAGCAGAAGGATTATGAAGCTGCTTCCCTGATGGAGATCCGGGCTTTGTTGAGGAAACATGAAGCTTTTGAGAGTGACTTGGCTGCTCACCAGGACAGGGTGGAACAGATCGCTGCCATTGCCCAGGAGCTGAAGTATGTTCCATTTAGAGGCACACAGCTGCTGACATTTACCCGATAAACTCTTTCCAATAAATTCGATAGTGTCATAGGTACAATGTAAAAATTCCACAGATAACTTTCTAAGTGTTATTATCTTGGCCTGCTCCCTGAAAATCTTTTTGATTTCCTCCTTAACTAAAAATAGAGGTGCCTTGCAGGGCATCTACTGCAAAGCTAAATTAATGATAAGCCTTTTCTCTGGTCTACTTTCTGGTTGGTAATTTTGAAGTGGAAGGGTCAGTCCTGCCTTAATACATTTAGTCTAAGTGATACTAAGCAGGAAAGCTGTCTTAAACTTACAGTTCCTAATTTCTTTTCAGTTACTGCAGTCTTCACCATTAAGATTGTTTGC
This sequence comes from Naja naja, assembly GCA_009733165.1. NCBI lineage: Eukaryota > Metazoa > Chordata > Lepidosauria > Squamata > Elapidae > Naja > Naja naja. The sequence goes on along the minus strand of CM019148.1, from coordinate 77,536,449 downwards.
AGAGATGTTGATATTATTTCTTGTAGTTATTTTCTATCTATCCATCTATCTACAGAACAGGAAGAGGTAGCACACTTTGTTTTGACTTTGCATTTATAGCTAAAAAGTGGGCGATAGCTCTAAGCCAGAGATGTGTTTCCAAATTGGTCCATCTCATGTGAACAGGCTTTCAGAACTTCTAGAGATTTTAAACCCACTTTTGTGATGCTGTATTAACAGAGTTCATCAGATGCTACTGAACAACAAAATCTATCCTATTTCAGCATTAGTGATATTGCTGTAGCAGTTGGGATTTGGGTTCAAGAACATCTGAAGGCTACAGATTATTTAGTTTTAGTGTAGGAACAGGAGAAACTCATGTCCAATGTTGATTGCTATTTGCCAGGAGCATAAGCTGCAAGGTGACAGGATGTCAGGCTCAGAAGTTAAGCAGAAGCAGCCATGGTTAGTATTTGAATGGGAGACACTGCTCTGATTCTTAATATAATGTCATGGACATGAACATCAGAAACAAGACAGATGTGACAATTTCCTTCAGTAGATCAAATTTAGTCTTAAAGTGGTGGTATTGTTGAATACTCTTTTCATATTTCTCTTCAAATAGGTTTTGATTGAAAAACAATAATCAGAAAAGTATGAATTTTCTTTTCTGGGAATTGTTCTTAGAAAGATGGGCAGGCTAAGAAATTTTGAGCATGAGGTGGGTTAAACACTGCCAATAAGTAGTACAGGTCCTTTGAGAGAATGATACTGTTCTTTATGCTGTTTGGTTTGGCGTAGCTCTCTATTTCTACTCCCCACCACTTGGCAATGCAAAGTTGCTATTTCTGGAAAACAATTGTTATGTTTGACCTTGAACTATGCTGGTTAAAGTTCAGTGTCAGCTTCACCATTTTCTGTTATGGCAGCTGAGATCATAAAGATTAAAATTGTTGAAGTCTTATTGAAAAATGGTCTCTGCATAGAGACTGCTGTATGTGCGCCACGTGAGTACGGCAGCCGCCATTGAGTTCCCACAAGTGTATAATTCCAAAAATAACATCTTATAAGAAATTACAAACTTCAAGTACCAATTTTGTTCAGTGAAGGAAAAGAATACAGATGGTATATATCAACACATTCATGAACAGCAATATGTTGGCCTGCAGGGTAATTACTAGTTTAGAATTTTCTACTTGCATGGACTAGTGTGAACGTGTACAAAATAGAATGAACTTGGCCACATTTTTGGCATATTGGCCAAGATGTATCCAAACTGCCTAGAACCAAACTTACTGTAGCAGGAAATTTTACAGGTAGCATAGGTTCAACTAAAGGTGCTAATCTCACCTATACCTGCTGTATATGACTGAGAAGCATTAAGTGAATACCTCAGTTGACCAAAGGTTTGATGAATGGCAGAGAGGAATATGTATGATGACCAGGGCAAAAGGAAGAGTCCAGCTTGGAATAGTATAAGGAGTAAGAAATATGAATGAATGCATGAAATGAAAGAAGAAAAATAAGATGCATGTCTATGAAACTCAGAGAAAGACAGTAATCATTATGAATGAAATGGAGTTGTTGAGTACCTGCAGTGAAGTGAATGTGTAAGTTTTATTATGAAAGGGCTAAAGTATTTGTTGGAAACTACAAATTGATGTCATTTAGATTGTTATGTGAAAATACATAGGTTGTGGGTTAACTGTCATGTTTATAATTGTAATAAATGATGACAAGAAAAGAATCAGAGATGAGTTGAGGAAAATTGTGCAGCGTTCACAATGAACAGATCTATTGAGAACATTGCATAGTTTTCCTTCACTTATTCTGTTAAATGTCATATACGTTGGCAAGAGAGTATGAAAAAATGACACAAGAATTAGTAAATGACAATGGTGGCTAGGGAGCATCTGCTTAAAAAAATTGCTTATTTTGAATAAATGTTTTAAATGTAAATTTATTCATATATACGGAAATCTTTGGTTTTGTTTCTCTTTGTTGCCATCTAGTGGTCAGCCACACTTTATCAGTGCCAATGTGCTAGCCCTATACTATTGCTTGTTAAAACCATTATTTATTTTTATTTATTTATTTATTTTGTCAAAAACTTATAATACAATAGAAAAAAGAATAAACATAAGTTCAAATATAAGAAATAGGAACTAATAATTGGGGACAATAGGACAGGGACGGTAGGCACGATTGTGCACTTATGCACGCCCCTTACAGAGCTCTTAGGAATGGGGTGAGGTCAATAGAGGTTAGATTGAGGGTAAAGGAGTGGGGGTTTGAGCAGGTGACAACAGAATCAGGTAGTGAGCTCTAGACATTGACCACTGTTGCTGAAATCGTACTTCCTGTAATCAAGTTTGGAGTGGTTTACATTAAGCTTATATCTGTTGTGTGCTCTTGTGTTGTTGAGGTTAAAGCTGAAATATTCATTAACTGGTAAGACATTGTAACATATGATTTTATGTACTATGCTTAATTCCAATCTTAGCCGGCATAGTTTAAGGTTGTCTAAGCCTAGAATCTCAAGTCTGGTGGTGTAGGGTATTCTATTGCGAACAGAGGAATGTAGTACTCTTCTGGTAAAATACTTCTGGACTCGCTCAATTGTATTTATGTCTGATATACAGTGTGGATTCCAGAGAGCAGAGGTGAATTCAAGTATTGGTCTAGCAAAGGTTTTGAATGCCCTAGTTTGCAAATCAGTATTACCAGAGGAGAAGCTTAGTAAAATTAAATTTACAACTCTTAAAGCCTTTTTGGCAATACTGTTGCAGTGAGCTTTGGCGCTTAGGTCATTCGATTTGAGAACTCCAAGGTCCTTGACAGAGTGAGGGTCATCAACAAGGTCATATCCGCCTAGCTTGTATTTGGTATATAGATTTTTTTACCAATGTGTAGGACAGAGCATTTGTTGGTTGAGATTTGGAGTTGCCAACTGTTAGACCATTCAGACACATAATCAAGGTCTTTTTGAAGGACGGTAGCATTGACTGTGGTGTTGAATAGTTTGACATCATCAGCAAAGAGGACACAGCTGCTAATAAGGTGATCACAAAGGTAATTTATATAGAGTGTAAAGAGTGTGGGTCCTAGAACGCTCCCTTGGGGGACACCGCTGATAACTGGTGCAGGGTTTGATAGGGCATTTCCTATTTTTACTATTTGTTGCCTGTTTGACAGGAAGGCAGTAATCCACTTGTGAAGGGATCCGGAAATGCCATAAGAATTTAATTTTAATAGTAGTTTGTCATGTACCACTGAGTCAAAGGCTTTGCAGAAGTCAATGTAAATTACATCTATTGCTTTACCTTGGTCAAGTAGTGTAGTCCATATGTTTTTGCAGTGTAGAAGTTGCAAATTGCAGGACAATTTTTTTCTGAAACCAAATTGTTTATTGGAGTGTAAGTTGTTTGACTCTAGGTGGAAGGTAATGCATTGATTAATAATTGATTCCATAACTTTGCACGTGACACAACACAATGAGATTGGTCTGTAATTTTCAACCAGGCAGGGGTCACCTTTTTTGAAAATAGGGATGACCATTGCTAAAGACCATAGATTTGGTAAGGAGCTGGTTCTGAATGAAATCTCATATATTATGCTTAGGGGTTCTGCTATGGTAGTGGAGAGCTTTTTTAAGAAGAATGCACATAAGCCATCAGGGCCAATAGATAAGGATGGCTTTAGGTGGCATAGTGCATTTTCTACATTATCTTCAGTAAAGTCAATTTGTAGATCGTTGCAGTTAGTTGTCATACAATTAGGAAATGTGGGGCATGAGCCATTACTGTTTACAAAGACTGAACTGAAGAACATGTTGAAGAGGTTTGCCTTAATGGCTTCATCGCTATAGTCTTTCCCATTAGGACCATTTAGAGGTGGGATGGTTTTTGAGTCTTTAAGTTTGGTGTTTACAAAGTTATAGAAGGCATGGGTGGATTTTGTGCGTAAAAGATTTTCCTCTTGCTTGCAGTGCATTCTGCCTTTATCTGTCGGCATAAGGTGTTGTATCGGTTTTTAAAGTTAGCTACATATTTAGTTTTGTTTTTACGCCACAAATTTTTTTTAGACTTTAGATTGAAGTTTTCTTATTATTTTGGGTAAATTGGGTTTTTTTTGTTTTGGGGGGTTACTAATGGAACATATAATTTAATGACCCTTTCAAGTTCAAGCAAAAAGGTGTTATAATGTTCTTCTGTAGTGTTACAACCAGAGGACAGAATGTGCCAATCAAGAGATGATAAGTTGGCATCTATGAGTTCATAACTGGCTTTTATAAAACCATGAGATTCCTTAAAGATGGAACATGTGTTCAACTAAAAACTTTTTCTATCTCTGTTTTTGGTTGAGATCAAGAGTGTTTATTCCCTATTTATGAAAACCTTACTTAAAATTCATTATAGTATTATTTAAATGTAGAAAAATTTACAAGCATCCAATCCCAGGCCTAAATTCATAATATTATTTTATGTTTGATTAACTCCTAGACTTAAATTGGTATGTGCCCACATTACTATAATGACTTTGATAAGTAATGGCATACCAGGAGCAGACAAAGAGTAGCCAAGAGCTAAATGTAGCCGATGATGAGACATTCAGAATAACAACTAGCTGAGGACAAAGTACATATGTCCAATCTCTTTAGAATCATATAAACATATCTGTCAGTTAAAAGAGACTGCAATAATAAATGGCAGAATATAGGTATGAAACCATTATCTCCTTGACCCCCTAGAAGCCTGTCTTGTTTTTGCACAAGGGAAAGTAGTCTCTGATATTTGTAGACTAGATGTATCCATTATTAAGGTGTTATTATCTCTTCTAAAGACTAGGAGATGCCCTTTGGAATCTCTGTCTAATGAAAAAACACAGAAAACTAGTAGCATTTCACCTGTTTCTTGTTAATCCTAGTTGGTTAGGATTAATTCCTGCAGGTGTTTTTAGCAAGGTATCCCTCATGGCAAATATTATGGGCATAAAAGCCCTACAGAAAAAGTAAGTTACAATTGGGGAAGCAGTTTAGAGATATAATGTTTCTAAACTGCTTTCCCCAATGTTTCATGTGTATGTTTTCCAACATGGATATTATATCACTAGTTATTGACAGCTGTAAGAATCTGGCATGTTCTGTATTTCTATTGATCATTTGGATTTTTGCAGCCCAAATAACTTCATTCCTATCATACTTCTCTATTATATATAAAATCATGCGTAAAAAGCTGTGAGACGCCATGCGTTTTCTTTCTAAATGACACCAGTGTTTTCCCTCACAAATCAACCATGTGTATGAATGGAAGATTAACTGTAATGCACATGAGATTAGTGGCTGGAAAATAGAAATCCAAAAGATAGCAATCTGAATGTTGTTTCTCTAGAACAAAAATTGTGGCTGTGTTTTTGTGATGATTGCTGGAATGATGCATTCCTCTTCTCTGGCTGTGTGGACAAATTATGTTCAGATTGCTACTGTGTACCCTGAACCAGATTAGGAAATTAATGTAGAGTATAAAGGAATTTAAAGTTTATGTTCTCCTGTGCATTTCTGAATTGGAGGGCACCTACAATTTGCAGAACCTAAGGGGAAAACCAACTGTCACATTAGGAACACAGCATTCTCTGAATTGTGTGGATTGAACCCCCTGGTTATTTGGGGGATCTGTGAAGATTGGCTAAACATGTATCCTTTTTTTCAGTGAGCTAGACTACCATGATGCAGCAAGTGTCAATGATCGATGTCAGAAAATATGTGATCAGTGGGATAGACTGGGAACCCTTACTCAGAAAAGGAGAGAAGTATTGGAGGTAAAGTAGATGTTGACAATAGCTTTACTCTTTAAAGCACCACATTCTTCAAGATTTGTGGAGAAACAGCATTCTTCAAGTGGGTGGGAATGAACTATATTATCCACAATTCCCAGCCAGCAGATTTATTGGTCAGGCTGGCTGGTGGTGATGGAAGTTGTACAGGGCATCCAACATTTCTAGGGAGTTCTGTTTTCTCTCATTGTACTGTTTATACACTGATTTATATTAAAAAATTGTTACCTTATTTGTCAAATGCAGTACCAACTGACTGAAGTTGGCATGGAAAAACTGATTGATGTAGATATATGACTTTTTTCTACAGTTCATGACAAAGTTTGTTTAAATAGGTTTAATGTGTAGGTGGTCCTTGACTTATGACTGGTTACTTAATGACTGTTCAAAGTTACAGCAAACGTCAGAAAATCTACTTATGCACTATCCTCAAAGTTATGACTGTCACACACACCCCTATGGTCATATGATCTCATTTCATGCACTTGGCAACAAAAGTGCCCCTCCTTATCCTTGGAAGCACTTCCAATATCCTACCAAACTTTGAGCAGAAACAGATACATAGATGTACACATCATGTTGAATAATGGCTTATATATCACAGCATGTTGATTAAATTACAATGGCTGGGTTCACAAAATACTTTGAGCCAAAACATTATGGTTTAGTATAGCATAAGAAGCCATTCTTGGAATTAAGTGCATTGGGGTGGGAAACAGGAAATCGGATTTTAGCCCCATCAGAAGTTTGAAAAGTCGTATACTGCTAAATATTTGCATCTATGACAAAAAAGAGAAATGGGGAAATAGGGGAAAAATCCAATAAATTTACAAATTGCAATTACAACAATTTTTTCGAAGACAAATACTCTATGAGTCAGACACTCATAGAGTATTTGTCTTCAAAAAAAACGATCTCATTCCAGGACATCTATCCAGATATACATATCGGGCATACAAGGCCTATAGCACTGATGCTAACTGGGTAAAATAGATCATACTTTTCCTTTTTACAGTTTCATCTTCCCAAGCATAACAGAGTTAATGGGAAAGCTGTGTTAAACAGGGATGTAGCTCCTGGCCAGATCAATCTCCCTTCTTGCCAGCTGCCTTGACTTATTATCTCTTATAGCCTACTGACTGCCTCACCTGTTCTAGCTGTAGTGTGAATTGGGAAAAATCGTGGTCCCTGTATTGCTGTTAAATGCCATAAACACCAATGGGATTGTGTCTTCTCCATCAATGCACTGAAAACACATAGGGATGTGAAAAGTCAGAAGGAAAACACAAACAGCTGTCACGCACACCCTAACATTTGCTAGATATTAAGAAATCGAAGGACAGAGGAAAAAAAGTTGCAGTATTTGTTTAACTTGCTGATTGTGTTGCCTGTTAATGGTACATCTTTAAAAGCTGCAAAGCTTGAACTCCCTAATAGAAACCAAAATTGAATGTGCATTTCTAAAAGAAAAAGTAAATTAAATCCATTTATGTGTGTCGTTTTAAAGAGGACAGAGAAGCTGTTGGAAACAATTGATCAACTTCACTTGGAGTTTGCCAAGAGGGCTGCTCCATTCAACAACTGGATGGAAGGTGCAATGGAAGATTTGCAAGATATGTTCATTGTTCACAGTATAGAAGAGATCCAGGTAAAGTAAAGCTTCATTATGAGCTCAACAAGGAGAGTTGTTCTACGTTTACTGTGGAAAAATTCCCTTATTTCATCTCAGAAAGTTTCAAGTATTGCTTACCTAGCTTATGTCTGAAAAGATATATTACAGCAGCCTTTTCTAATCAACTACCCTCCAATTTGGGATTGTAACTCCTAGTATTCTCATTCCTCCATCTGACACCAGCATCTTTGGGGGGGAGAGGGTGACTAAGTCAAGAGTGCAGTGTAATGGCTGAAATACCAGATTTTGATCACAATGATCAAATGATCTGACTTCAATAACATTGCTTTCTTGGTTAACCATTAAAAAAGTAATAGCATTTGGATGGTAGATTTGATTTGATTTGATTTATTTGGATTTATATGCCGCCCCATCTCCAGAGGGACTCGGGGCGGCTCACACAAAAATATAACATACATACAAATATTAAAAAATATTATTAAATATTAAAAATGTCCAATTAAAAACCCCCAGTCTCCCTCAATCCAGGCCGGCCTGTGAAAACAACCAGGTCTTTAGATTGCAGCAGAAAGAACGCAGGTCGGGAGCCAATTGTAACCCCGGGGCAGCTGGTTCTACAGGGTGGGCGCTCCCACAGAGAAGGCCCTACCCTGGGGAGCCGCCAACCGACATTGTCTGGTCGAAGGCACCCCGAGGAGGCCCTGCCGGTGCGAGCGCACTGGGCGATTGGAACTCGATGGTGGCAGGAGACACTCCTGCAAGTACCCCAGACCCAAGCCATGTAGGGCTTTATAGGTTAACACCAGCACCTTGAATCTTACATGGAGGGCAACCTGCAACCAATGCAGATTGTGCAGGAGAGGTGTCATATGGGAGTATAGGGTCGCTCCCATCACAACCCATGTGGCTGCATTTTGCACCAGCTGAAGCCTCTGTATAGTCCGCAAGGGCAGCCCTAAATAGAGAGCATTGCAGTAGTCAAGACGGGAAGCAACGACCCATCCCCAAGTTTGTAAATTGAGTTTTTCTGGGATCAGGCAGTTTCCTTGGTTATTTTTGGTACTGTACATGAAATGCCTTTATTGGTGCATGGAGTCAACACAAGCTATGAGATCACTCTGAAACTAGCCATCATCTTAATATGTATAACTGCACTGGTCCCTAAGACTGGGACAGAATTCAATGTTTTCTTGAATTTAACGTGGAATTTTAACATGGAGGAAAAGAGATTTTAGTTTTTTAAAAATTCATATTTATATCCGCCCTTCTCCGAGACTCAGGCGGCTTACAATTTTTGGGATACAACCCAATGCGCTCAGCAATAGCCTTCCTTCCATTGTATATGCCTGCTTATTACTAAGCGGCATTTTTACAAAGTCACCTTATTGCCCCCAACAATCTTGGGTCCTCAATTTACGTACCCCAAGAGGATGGAAGGCTGAGTCAACCTTGAGCCTGGTGGGATTCGAGCTTACACTAACTGCAGGCAGCTGGAACTAAGTGCTAGGCTATTAACAGCCTGCATCACCACTTTCTTGCTTCCATTGTCAAGTAGGCTGGCATCCTCCTCACTATCTTTATTGCTGCTGGTCTGCTCCTTCTGTGTTAGGTAGAGGGCAAGATAGATGAGGGCTTGGACCTTGCTGAGGAGACTCCATGCTTAGGTAGAGGGCAAGATAGATGAGGGTATCTCACTCTTGGACCTTTTTGCATGCTTGGGAAGAGCCCGATCCAGCTCACCTCATCTCCAATAATGGAATTGAATATCTTTGCCATTCAATTCTTTTTTTTGCTAGGAGCCTTTAGAAAGTAGTGGAGGTGGGTATTTACTTAACCGTTTTCTTTCTCAAAGCATGAGTGAATGGAACAAAAACCCACTATGGAAATTACCTTAAATTGCGAAATGTGAAAGGCATGAGGAATGTCAAAAAACCTTGAACAAATAGTACATTTTTGTGCACAGAGCTGCTAATTACACGTTACACTATTAAGAGTGTGTACAGTGGAACTGAGCACCACTTTTTTTTAATGCAGTTTGAGAAACTTTGAGCAGCTATTGTGTATGGGGAGGGTAAGGATTCATTCATTTGTTCTGATCTTGGCATTTGTATCTGAGTCTTTTACACATCTATGCATCTGGATATTCTCAGTAAAAACAATGAAGGGGTAATAATATACCTCTTTCCCTGCTGTTGCTGCTGAATTTCACTTCAGATTTCCCCTCAGAAGGTACATTTTAAAACACTGTACCAGTTGCCTTTTTATTTTTTTTGGTAAAAGAAAACCAGGATCCTGTTATCCATATTTCTGAATATTGTATAGCATTTTTTGGGGCCTTCCCCCATTCTCAGGTTCACTGTTTGCCCTTTATAATGACACAAGAAACAAAATATACTTACTCACCACTGATTATACAGAAGTGCCAGCTACCCAATCTTGCAAATGTTTATATATAGATAAAGGGGATGGAAAGGAGGTGGGATGGAGGAAGAAGAAAAGTGCCAGACCACAGGTTGGTCCCTCCCCACTTCTTCTTCCTTTTGTTTCTTTCAGAGTTTAATTACTGCCCATGAACAATTTAAAGCCACTCTACCTGAAGCAGATGGTGAGAGGCAAGCTATTTTGTCCATCCATAATGAAGTGGAGAAGGTGATTCAGAGCTACAGCCTCAGAATAAGTGCCAGCAATCCTTACAGCACAGTCACCATGGAAGAGATTCGTACTAAGTGGGATAAAGTAAGTGGAAGCAAAAATACAGGAGTATGTAGATTTTGTTTGTGATTAATTACAGGATGGGGAAAAAAGAGGTTCTGCCTGGGATAATTAAAATTTAAGTTTATTCGTTAATGTTTTACTCTGCTTTAGTGCAAGTGGTATTAGGAAGTGGAAGATACTGTTGTTCTGGGATGTACAGGTAGCCTTTGACTAAAACTATTTGTTTAATGACTGTTCAATGTTACAACAGTGCTGAATAAAAGTGACTTATGGCCAGTTCTTGCGTAACACTGTTGTCAGCGTTCAGAAAACTCCACTCCAACAAATAACTCCGAGACAGACATCCTCTCAAAAGTTCTGTTTTATCTGGATAGTAAACTGGCACATCTGGAGAATCCCAAATCTGAAAGTTCTGGGTTTCCTTGTAATAAGTAAAAACTACAAATCCATCTCCTGCACCCATCATCGCATCACATGCCCCAATCACCATCTGTCCCAACTTGAGCCGTTTCCTCACCCAGGTGCAGAAATAACATGACCTTGACTTAGAAGAAGAATGCTATTATGTCTAACCACATACACACCAAGGAATTCGCCCCTCCCATTTTCCCAGGCTCAAGAATGTGGCAGTGTGGAAGCGGCGGGTGTTAATATGGCTTCCAAAGCTGACACTGTGTCATGGTTGTCATGGGGTTAAAAATGCAGGCGCTTCATCAACTGACATGTATTTATGACAATTGCAGCAATTCTGTTTTTGACCTTACCAGAGGGCTTCCAACAAGCAAAGTCAATAGGGGAAGCTGGGTTCATTTGACAACCGAGTGAATCGGCTAGCAACTGTAATGATTTGCTTACAATCCATGGCCAAAAATGGTCATAAAATCAGGTGCAATTCATTTCATGACTACATCGTTTAGAGGCAGAAGTTCTGGTTCCAGATGCAGTTATAAGTCAAGGACTACCTGTGTAACAGCATGCGATGGATAAACAACTACTGAATGCAAGTAGTCCTTGACTTACAACAGTTTGCTTAGTGACCATTCAAAGTTACAATGGCACTGGAAAAAGTGCCTTATGACCAGTGGTGGGATTCAAAATTTTTATTACCGGTTCTGTGGGCATGGCTTGGGTGGAGCGTGGCATGGCTTGGGGAAGGATACTATAACATTCCCATTTCCTCCCCACTCCTGGGGAAGGATACTGCAAAATCCTCATTCCTTCCCCACCTTACTAACCTGTTTTCCAGCTCTGTTCTCCTGTGTAGGGCAACAAAAGAAGACCCAGTTGATCAGCTGGGACTCAGGAGGCAGAGAATAGATGGGGGCAAGGCCAGTCATAGGTGGTATTTCCCAGTTCTCCGAACTACTCAAAATTTCTGCAAATGGTTCTCCAGAACTAGTTAGAACCTGCTGAATACCACCTCTGCTTATGACCATTTTTCAAACTTATGAATGTTGCAGCATCCTCAGGGTCATGTGATTTACCTTCAGATGCTTGACAACTGACTCACATGTATGACATGTAGTGTCATATGTAGTGTCCCAGGGTCATGTTCGCCTTTTGCAAACTTCTGACAAGCAAAGTCAATGGGAAAAAAACAGATTCACTTAACAGCCATGTTATTCATTTAACAACTGCAGTGATTCGTTTAATGAATGTGGCAAGAAAACTCATACAATGGGGCAAAAATCACTTAACAAATTTCTCAGCAACATAAACTTTGGGCTCCATTATGGTCATACCTGTACTATAGGGTTGGCTTTACCCTGGCAGCAAGAAAATAAGGTTCAGCCTATTCATGTCTAAGCTTTATGGCTTTATTTTCAGCAAAGTTCAAAAGAATGTTTCTGAAGTAACAGGGAGTTCAGCTTGAAGTCCACAATCCTTAAAGTTGCTAAGGTTGGAGACCCCTGTTCTTGAAGATTCCCAAAGCAGTCTCTTCCACCTTAATATCAAAAGGCTAGGATGCCAGCAAAGCTCCAAAATGAAAGAAGAAAAAGACAGCAGAAAGAATAAGCATTCATAAAATAATTGTGGAGCTGCTATCACTTAAGACTTTACAAATATGTAGCATTGTATGCCTGGTAGCTACCCTTTAGAAATTAGTCCAAGGTCAGAATACATCTGAGAAAAACATCATGATTCTGCTTCTGAAGCAAAATCTGAAAACAGAAACTCCTGAGCTAATGTAACTACTAATATCAGGCAGAACAAATGATACAGACATGTATTGCTTTCACATTGGCTCTATTATGTTTCTGTCATGGGCTGTTGGGTAGAAGCTGAGAAACCTCAGCAGTGGAGAATAACATTCAGTAGGACAGATGAAGTCCAGCCTCAGCAATTTGCAGATTTTTCATCTTGTAATTGGTTGCTTTTAAAAATTAATTAGGACAGGGGTACTTCTTTTTCTCTTTTCTTTAAAAAGAAAAACTCTTTCTAATCTGTTAAATTGTCTAATAGTGGAATAAGAAGTTGGATATGATGTGGAAGAATTCCTGATGCATTACAAAAGATATAATGGTTTTGTGGTAGAAAGAGATGCATCGGTAGAGATAAACGAATCCGTTCCCACTGAAACATGTTACCATTGTATTGGCAGAAATAAATGAAACCAGAGCTGCACTCCTAGCCACACCTAGCTAAATTAAACCCTCCAGACCATAGCAAAACTGTTTTCTGCAATATATATATATATATATATATCTTCGGGTATTTTCCCACGTAATAGTTGTGCTTTTTATATAACGCTCGCAGAATCCCATCTGCCATCTCGTTGCTTCGTTGTGTATTGGGTTCTTTATTAATCGTGTGTTTCAGGCTTGGCAGCCTTTGACAGTTACATGGGAAAATACCCGAAGAAACCTAAATATTATATGTATGGTTGCGGGTAGTGGAATAGGTTTGTTGTGATTTGCCGACGTAAGATGGAAGGCTTGTGTGACACCTTCTAGAGCGCTATTGATAGTGAAGGATTGGATGAAGTGCTCGAGTATACAGTCGTAACGAATTAAGATTCGAGGTCTATGTATATAGCTGTGCCAGCCTGCTTCAGCTTGGGGCTGGAGGGGGTGTAGCAGCCGGTGTTGCAGCCAACCACCATCCAGAAACCAGACCATGGCTGCAACACCAGCTGCTACACCCTCCAACCCCCAAACTAAACAAACTGACACACGCTTATAAACACATAGCCAGACCTCAAACTCGAGCCAAACCAAGGCCCAGAATGCCACATCACAGCCTTCCACCCAGGATACTACATCTCAGAACTCAGGAGATCACAACACAAAACATCAGGAGGTTGCAGCACAGACAACGACCCAGGAGATTACAGCACCACACCCAGGACGTCACAACAATAGAACTCAGAAGGTCATCACACAGCCCATTACCCAGGTCGTTACAACACAAAGGCTGAGACACACAGCCAGCACCTCAGCCACACAGGGTCTCAGGAAAAAGCCATCCAATCTGCATACATCAACTCCACAAACCAATCAAGAAGTAACAAACAGCCAACTCTAGAGTTTAAAAGGAAAACAGCCACGATCACACACTTCTCCCAGGAGAACGGCTGAAGACACCAGCCTGAAGATGACGGATGAGATTTCGTCAAACGTTGCCAAGGTATTCTCAACCTTACACGGACAAGACCGAATACACCAAGACCTCATACCTTTTAACATCTGGTGAAAATCTAATAAAATATATATATATATATATATATATATATATATATATATATATAATGATGCAGTTAGATATCACATCAACCCAAAAGAAAAGTGGCTATGAATTTAAGACAACTCCCTCAAAGTAAGTATAGATAAGGGGAAAGAAAAGAGATTACAACCATGGACAAAAACCTTGCACAGCCCCTCCAATTTGTCAGGCCAAGGCTTCCAATGCGGTAATTAATCCCCAATAGCAAATATGTACGTGTAACATAGTGTGTGTGTGTGTGTTTATACATATTATTATATATATATATATATATACATATACACACATGTGTATGTATGTGTATGCATGTGTGTGTATATGTATGTGTATGTGTATAGGTATAGGTATGTATATATCAAATAAGATTAATTTTCAAAGAAATCTATTTGTATCTCCACTGATATATTTGCCTTTAGCGACTTTTCTTGGCATTTTAGCATGATCTCCCACCACTGGATTCATAAGTTATTATTTGGGATATAGGACTTTCAGACTTTGTACTTAAATGGCTTTATGGAATTCTTTTCTCATTACCCAAAATATTTTGCTAGAATTCTTCTTCTGTGCATAACTTCACATAATTCCTAAACGTTATTCAAGCGCTGCTTATTTTAATGAGTGGAACCTGTTTGACATTAAGTCTGGATCATGCTTTGGGAATTACCCTGTGTGATTAGTTTATGGCTGAGGGTGTCTGACAAACCAAGAATATTAGTTTATTTGATTTAAAAAATTGCTAAATTATCCATAAAGAAATGTGCAAACATAGCCAAAGTTTTCCCTAAGGTAACTACTTGCTCAACATGCAGTACCTGAGATTGCAGTACAGTTGGAAATTGAAGCAGTAGAACATCTCTAAAGGAAGTAATGCCTACAGTTAATATTTATTAAAATGTGTATTTTTAGAACGGTCTTTTCAATTTTCTTTAAAAAAAAGGTTAAGTAATAAAAATAAAAGCAGACATACCTACAGACTAACTTAATTTTGTACTCTGGCAGGTCAAACAACTTGTGCCAGTAAGAGATCAATCACTGCAGGAGGAGCTTTCCCGTCAGCACACCAATGAACGCCTGCGCCGTCAGTTTGCTGCTCAGGCCAATGTCATTGGACCCTGGATCCAGAGCAAGATGGAGGTAAATGCAACCAAGATCTGCAGAGGTTTTAGACCAGAAATTCTAAGCAAATTCTATCCCTGCCCTTTTGTGTGCCTGTCCTTTGGTATGGACGTGTGTGTGTGCCTGAGGAAAAACTATTTGCCGCTCTCTTTAACATAAGCCAAAACATTTTGCAACATAATGAAAGCTTTTTCTCTTGCTTTTTCTCTCTCTGGCAGGAAATTGGCCGAACCTCGGTAGATATCACAGGGCCATTAGAGGACCAGATGACCCAGTTAAAACAGCAGGAGCACAATATCATTAATTACAAGCACAATATTGACAAACTAGAAGGAGACCATCAAATGATACAGGAAGCTTTGGTCTTTGATAATAAGCATACCAATTACACCATGGAGGTAAATCTTTATTTAATTTTATATATGCAGTCTTGCTGCAGCATGTATTTTACAATGATACTGGGGACTTTAGTGTTTCAGTGTAGTTTTTTTAAATACCACAGGCATTTTCATTCAATCTTAAAACATTGTTTTATTTTTCCCATTGTTTATCCCACCCCGGTTCTGACTGACTTTTAGCAGATAACAATCACATAAAAGGTTAAATATAAGAGGGAGAACATAAATAAAACCAAACTACATGAACAAGATGCCTTAGAACCAACTAAAAGTCAAAAGCCCACACAAGCAGGTTAGCTCTAACTTGTTTGCAACCAATAAGCAGGACTGGACTATTTACACTTCCAGGAAGAGTGCTTCATAAAGTGGGGACCATCTCTGAGAAGCCATGGTCCATGTTCCATGGATCTTGCAAGAGTGGGACAATATCAATAGCTTTGAGCCTTTCTGTGAAGCTTTGGAGAAGTTTCAAGAGCTTTCAGGTGGAAAATCTTTGAGGTAGAAAAATAACAGTCACACCAAGCCTGACAATAGGAGGGTTAACCCAGATCTGATTCATAAACACAATTTCCTTAATGGTGGTTTATTTGCTAAGCTACAATGTCTAAGGTTACACAGCATGCTAAGCCTATAACTCTAAGATTTCCTGGTAGTCCCCCAGTCAAATATCAGCCAAGCCTCACGCTACTTAACTTTTGGGGATTAACCATGTTGGTCTAAGTACAGCCATATGAGACTGTAAAGAATCACAACTGCACTGAAGTAAGGATATTCTTTCCAGTTTTTAAAATTATTTTTTAAAATGACAATATTGTAAATTAGGCTTACAATTGTACTAATAAAAAGTACAACTGCATAGCTTCTTGAGATCAATCAAGGTTGGCTAAATGCTGCCACCTAGCTTGGCAGTCATTTTGTTATACCAATTCCAAAAGTGGTGTACAGTAGATCTAAAATGTTCTCAGTTATAGGAGACTCATGATTTTTTTAAAATTACTTTGCCATAAAACATTAATCCAAGTACTAATCAGCTTCATCAGAGTAAATTATTGCATGCCTCAGCAGGTTCTAGTCTTAAATGTAGTTGCACTGCAAAGTTGGGAAATCCCCTTCTAGTCCTAAATTGTCAACAGCTTTTAAAATAAACTATGAATTTGCTCCTACTTTTCTTGATAACATTGCGGTACAGCAAATAATTTGTTTATTTGGCTTATATCTCATTCCTTCCCTTGTCAACTCTTACTGGGAAATCTGTTGAAAAAAATAAAAGTAAAACCAAAAAACCACCTTCTGTTTATGTCTGGGCACTATACACTTGCCTGAAATGAATGGACTTATCTACATTTATAAAATACCACAAGGAAGAATATAATTAAAAAATATCCTACTGTAAATCTGTCAAGGCAGATATTTATGATGAGACAGTAGAAAAGACAGTTGCTATGATAAATGAAACCTTATCATGTCATGATTAATACTAAATATGAAGAATACAATGAATAAAGACTATATGTTGATGGTAGATGCTAAGATGGGATCATGGGCAAATTTGTGGGATCTTGTCTGGCCAGAAGCCCACTATCACCCCAGAGAGAAGATAGCAATGAGCTGGTAACCAGCAGCCAAGGTTGATGATAAGTTGTAGCCTGATGTTTCAGAATGATTCTGGAATAATTAGAAATAAAACATAAGTCATAATTTAGCCATTTTATTTTGGGGTTGGTGTGATCTGAGAACCAGGCTCTTGTAGCTTGTAAATCATGGCCAGTGGCTTTGCATGTCTCTTACATATGAAAGGTCCACACAATTTATATGGTTGTTAATCAGAATCAGTATCTCAAAGTGTTTTGGGAAGTACAGGAAAGTCGGGCAAATGCTAGAGCCAGAAAAGAACATTTTCCAGGCAATCTTCACTCACCAGGTAGGGATCTATAAATAATAAGTCACCCATTAATAATCCTCAGGGACTCACTGAAGACTGAATCTCCAAAATTAGAATAATAACATGTGTTTGCCAAGTTTCCATGTAATAGCTCTGAACTGGATGCAAAACTGTAGGTGTAGTTTGGGAAGTATTTCACCTTGTGAACTGGAGTAGCCAAGATATTTCAAAAATAAGCAGGGTACTATTTCTTTTCTATCTGGGTGACAGTCCAAAACTCCAGGCACTGCTCATTCTCAGAGTCCCCAAAGCCAGAATTCCTCTACATTTGTAATGATCAAAAGAGGAAATTATAAAAAGAAAACATGGCCCATCATCTTGTTGACTCTTCTTAATTAAATTTATTGACATTTGACTTAAATCAAGTTTTTTTAAATTACTCTGAATGTTACGTTGTTATAGTCCCACAGACCAGTTGAAATGTAGCCCCAGAGCATACCATTCACAAGCTTATGGCTTTTTTAGTCTTTGGCACTTTATTTCTTTGGGATGCTCTAAGGTATCCTTCTTCTTTTCTGTTGCAGCATATCCGGGTTGGATGGGAGCTGTTGCTGACTACCATTGCCCGAACTATCAATGAAATTGAGAACCAGATCCTTACAAGAGATGCTAAAGGAATAACTCAGCAGCAAATGAATGAATTCAGAGCATCATTTAATCACTTTGATAGGGTATGGTTACCCGTTTTATTTTATTTATTTTTTAATGTGTAATTGAAATGGCAAAAATAATTGCATGCCTCCCTATTCCTTTTTAAAAAGAGTAGAACGCGATTAAGACTCAGAAATTATAATATAAAATGGGATATAAATTTGAGAAATTGAGTTGGGGCTTGGGATAAAGTTGGGATGGGCCATCTCAGGACAACCACAGATATATATGAAATTATTGTTCCTGGTCACTTCCTTTTTCTGGCCATTAGCCAATTTCTGCATTCCAGAAGTGCTGGTTCACAACTTTGCTCTTGATTGTCCTGGCAGTATTCCTTTTTCTTAAGTTTTTGCCATAATCTTCCTTTCCCTCTCTGTACATTTTCATTCCTGAGGGGAAAGGAACCTTCATTCGAATTGACTGACATAACCAAAGAGCAACTCAAACATTTGTTCTTTGGATACTATCTGTGTGCTAATGTGTATAGAAGTGCAGGTGAAAAAGTGGGATTCCTGAGCATGATCAGAATATGTAATGGGATTCTTTATATATTCTTTCTGTGTGTGTGCGCAGGCATGTGTATGAGACTTCTCTTAATATTTGCTCTTTCTATCACCCCATTCAGATAATTAGCAAAACAGATACCCAGTTGCTCAGCTCTGCCTTGAGTAAATTGATCTTATTGTACAAGTGACACCACGATCTCTTCTTCTGTACTTATTGTGGCCACTAGGAAGTTCTGCTTGGAGATTACAAGATAAACAAGAACTAAAATGAACATTTTCATAATTTGGGGATGAGGGTAAACATCCAATGAAGTACAACTAATTACACAACATAATTAATACACCATTAAAATCACTGAATGTACATGATAATGGCATAGAGCTCATTTTTGTATTATATGTGCTATTTTTAAAAAGTATATCAGCACTCAGCAAATTACATTAGTAATTTGCAATAAAATACCCATAGTACAAAGGAAATAATCAAAATCACAAAATGCCATCAAAAATAAAAGTTCTAACAAAAACCAAACAAAAATGACAAAAATAAATAACTAGATGGCCTCATTCAGATATCAAACTGCTCTCTTGGATAATTTCGGTTTTAACAAGTTTCCTAAAACTTAAGATGGTAGGTATTTTGCCAAATAGTGATAGTGAAAAAATGGTTTTCTAGATTTAGCAACTAAATTTCAGCAGTGTAATGGCATGTGCATATGTGCATGCAAAAAAGATGCCTGTTAAAAAGTCTGGGGCAGGAAGCATTCAGCCTTGGTCACCACTATGATTGGTCACCACTGCTCCACACCAACCCACATTAATGCAAAATATCTTATGAAAAACTGGTAGCTAAAAATGGTTGCTGAGCTTGGGAGGCAGGGATGATGATGATAATGATGATGATGGCCTGTGGATTTAAGACCTAATTCTTTACTTCTAAGTTTCAAGCCAGAATGGTGATGATCATGATTCCTGCTTTTTTGTTGGAGGATTTGGAGACAAAGAACCAAGATCTTAAACAGATAAGCCCATAGGGCCAAGAGTTCTATTAAATACACTTCATATGGTCATTCACCATCTGTTTCATCAGCTTCTTCTGTCTTCTTAAACATTCAATTTGATAGCAATAGAACAGGGGTGGCGAACAAGTTCGACACAAAGAGCCAAAATTTTAAACTGTGAGAGTCAGAGAGCCACACCACGCAGTGACCTGCCAAAACAGACAAACACTCACACAAAAGCATATAATTTTAACAATAATATATTAAACACATAATATAACATGCTCAGTCAGGTGTTTTTTGTTACCTTGTTGGAGTGATAGGATGATAATCTCAGTGGGATTTCTGGCATCTTTTGTTTTCAGTAATCTTCTGCAAATCAGGTTTGTATTCAGTTGTAGCCACTCGGAGCAGTTCCTTTACATGAGTGTCAGTCAGAATGGACCGGTGCTTTGATTTCACGTGTTTCAAAGTAGAAAACAGCTTCTCACAGGACGATGTTGCGAGAACATAGACATGGCCCGTGCAGTTGTTTGCGAGGGATGGGAGCCGGGATGACGCAGCCTGGGGGCGGACTGGCCTGAAATCTCTCTTCAGAGGTCCCTCCTCAGAAGCAGCATAACAAAATCCAAACTTGGCAAAGAGCCACAGTATACAAAATAATGATAAGTGGCAAAGAGCCGCATTCATTTTGGCCGGGAGCCGCATGCGGCTCAAGAGCCGCGTGTTCGCCACCCCTGCAATAGAAGGTCAAACTCCTATAATTTTGTGAGCAGAGTGGTAGTCCTATGAGCCCGGCTCTCATGTGCTAATTGTTAAAAATAGGTTCATATATATGAACCTATAATCAGGTCTGATTATAAAATGGCCTTCAGCCATTTGACCCACTTTCTTAACAATCTTCTGTTCTCTTAATACACAAACAACATCATACCTTAACAAAACTATAGTTCTTAATTGATCAGCCCTCCTATTTTAAAGCTTTAAAATGGAACTGCTTTTAAGCTAATGAATTCTCTTTTTTTCCTAAGAGTTTTTAAACAGACAATATGCTTATAAGCAAAAGAATATAATAACCATATAGTTTAATTAGTAAACAACAGTCCATAATGGCCCATAAAACTAAGGCTAAATCTGAGAAAAGTGGTTTACTTATGCACAGTAAAAGTAATTATTACTCTCTTTGATTTGATTTTTTGAAGTTATTTAATTTAAATCAGATAGCAATAACTAGAACAAATTGTATATTTGGGTATGAGCTTTCATAACATTGTTTACTTAGATAAAAAACATGTTTTTTTTCATGGAAGAAACCTCCAGTCCACCCTAATGCTATGGTGTACAACACAATTACAGAGAACCAATAATCATGCTATGCATTACCTATAATAAATACACTGTATTCATTGAATACACTTTATTGGAAATTCTAGCATTCACAAAAACAATATGGAATACACAATGATTTCTTCCCACAGTATCAGAATCACATGTAAAATTATACAAAAATTAAATATCATTGCAGTAATCATTCCAGGCTCCATTAGTTTGTACTTTCAATTCCTAGCTTAGCATTTTTATAAAACAGTATTTAACAATCTTGAACGGCTAGTTAAATGTTAGAATCTTGAAGTATAAATGTTATTTCTTTGCATTGTGTAGCTTTAAAAAAATGTTACTTTAAATCTGCCTTGCTAATTGAACTTGGCTCATCTAAGAATGCTGAATTTTATACCTTTCTCTTACTTTTTTGTTTATATTTTATTAGCATCTTTCTAGCATTATTTTGCTTCATGTAATCTAACTTCTTCTTTTCTTCTGCTTTCTGTTGGTTCAACTTGGTCTTGAATGAACATCTGATATCTCTGATCATGAACCTATTCCACCTTTATGGAAATTCTGATGGTTTTATTCTGATCCTTGAATCTTCCATACTGTTTGTTCCTACCAACAGAAGAAAAATGGGCTGATGGACCATGAAGATTTCAGGGCATGCTTAATTTCAATGGGTTATGATTTGGTATGAATTTTAAGATGCAGTTAATTTGTGATAATAACCCATGTTACACTTAGAGAACTTTATCATTACAAGTACTTTAACAAAGTGACCATTATAGATGTAATTGTAAAACTCCTGTGGTGAAAAAGTTCAGCCCACTCAAAATCTTAGTATATCAGATATGTTTATAATTATCTTCTTAGAGGCAAGCTCCACAATGGATTTTATTCTTGGGTGCGTACAGAATTAGACTTATTAATTGCTAGAACCCTGTGAGGGCAGCTGTTTATATTTATTCATACTAAACCATTTACCATGGCATTCTTATATAGATTCTATTACATTTCAGTTTTGAATATTTTTTCTATCTGTCTGTTTATCTGTTAGATATTGAAGACATCCGATTCCCAAAATATTCTGGATAACTTGCAATTTTAAAACATAGTATACAAAGAAAAATATGATTGTTCAGACAGAAACTCATTAATAATCAAAAATTGTTAGAATTTTTACAAATAACCTAAATTTAGGTCTGGAAACAGAGTGAAGTTTTCAGGGATTTACAAAACATTTGAAGGGTGGGAGCTGCATATATCTTTGGGAAGATACTGTTCCAAAGGACAGATGCTAGAATAAAGGTCTTCCTTCTCCTATAAGATCCTATAAGGTAAAATATTTAACTAAAGGAACTCAAAGCATACCCAATTGTTAGGCCCAATTGTATTGCATAGGTACTCCTTCAATTAACCAAGCCCTATCTTCCAAGTTAGGAACATGGGGGCTCAGTGGCTAAGACCCTGAGCTTGTCTATCAGAAAGGTTGGCAGTTCGGCAGTTCGAATCCCTAGCACCGCATAATGGAGTGAGCTCCTGTTACTTGTCCCAGCTTCTGCCAACCTAACAGTTCGAAAGCATGTAAAAAGGCAAGTAGAAAAATAGGAACCACTTTGGTGGGAAGGTAACAGCATTCTGTGTGCCTTCGGCGTTTATTCATGCCGACCACATGACCATGGAGAGGTCTTCAGACAGCACTGGCTCTTCAGCTTTGTGACGGAGATAAGCATCGGCCCCTAGAGCCGGAAACAACTAGCACGTATGTGCAAGGGAAACCTTTACCTTTATCTTCCAAGTAAATATTGAAGTGTGTCCAGAAGTCAACTGCTAACCATTGCAGCTCATAAAGCATTGATGATATGATGAAACACCCCTTACTGCTCATATTGAACCAGCTGTAGTTTCCAAATTGTCTTCAAGAGCAGCTTCCCTTGTAGTTTAACCTAGCCTAGCCTTGAAATGACCAGGTGTTGAGTGAACATCTAAAGAACCTTCCAGTTGAGAAAAGGATGCAACCGGCACATGGGATGAACCTATACAAAGGCCTTTGTGACCATATCTTCTGCCTGTTTGTTGAATAGTAGCTGTGAGTCTAGGAAGGCCTTCAAATTGCATACTAGTCTTGAGTGGGGAAGCGCAATCCCATTCAAGACTAAAGATGAAATCCCAGAGTGTAGGACTGATTTAGACCTAGGGACCCCAAATATCCAGTCAAGACCAGTCCCACCAACACTGATAGGACAAGCTACTAGAATATATATTGATGGCAGACTCCATTCCTTACTAGCACTGATGATGTTACCTACTGTAGTTAGGGTAATGAAACAGCTGCAAGAAAACAACCAAACTCAGAGTACCAAGGACCCTTCATAATGATATTTGCTGCCATGATGTAGGCATGAATATAGGCTCTTACTCATATCTGGTCCAATTTCTGTTTGTCTTCATTTAATAGTGCTTTAGGTGTCTCTAGCTTAAAGGTGTCTTTAGGTGTCTCTAGCTTTGTCTGCTAGAGCTTCTCAAAAAACCAAACTGCACTGCAGGATTTCTACAGAGAGGCTGCATGGAAGCAATTTAGTTCAAGGTCTTGATCACCTGACTATCCTGATTGCAACCAGTGCAGTAAATCCTAGTGGATTTCTTCCTGTTTTTAATATATTCTTCTTTTACAATTTGTGTGAAATCCATAATGAACATTCAGCCTAACATATACTTCCAATGGATTTACATGTAAGAATATTTAATATTCATGTATACGGTTAATACGTTTTTGCATACTTTAAAAAACAAGCAAAATCTGATATTTAGCAGGTCACACATGATGCTGAATATTTTATTAATTTTCTAATTTTTCTTTGTATTATAATTTTCATAACTAATTTTTAATTGTATTTCAGGGTGAAGCCGAGTTTGCCCGAATCATGTCCTTGGTTGATGCCAATGGTCAGGGAACGGTTTCCTTTCAATCGTTTATTGATTTCATGACCAGAGAGACTGCTGATACTGACACTGCTGAACAAGTTATTGCTTCTTTCAGAATCCTAGCCTCAGATAAGGTTAGTGAAAGGATTTCCATTTGCTGTGATTGTTTTGACAAATTCTACCCTTGCAAGACAGGAGAGTAATCCAAATGCAAATTTAGCGGAGCTGTAGCCTAGAGTAGAAATTTAAAATATAGCCAGAAGCAGAATTGTTTTCACCAACTAATGAAAGCCCCTAAACTTTGCACATTAACTTTTTGAAATACTATACATACTTGTATTGAAACTTTTAGGCTGGGGTAAGATGGAGTTTTTGGGATCCTGTTTTGCTAAGGGCATGTAATAAGACACTTGGAGCATCTTAGGGAAATTAAATATAAGGATGCAAGGACTGGGACTTTTGTTGGCTACAGATTTTCTACTTGTTATTGACATTCAAAGACAGTCTCCAGTTTTCTGTCTTTTACCCCAAAACATATTCATGCTATTTGCTGCACTTTTGTGGGTGGGCATCTGCAATAGTTTGTTTTAATAAAGCTGAAAGAATTTTAAAACATATCTGTACAAAACAGATATTTCCATCTGAGGAAATGTGTAATATAATGCATACTCACTGGGCAACTGCAATAAAGGCTTTAATGTTCAGAAAAGTCTAATCTTCAGAGTTGTAGAATATAGATGTGGGCTGTGGGAAAGAGCTGCCTTAAAGTTATATATGAAAATACTTTAACGTATCTAGTACAAATATATTTATTTGGCCCTGACTTTGCAGATCTCTTATGAAGGCTGATTCTTTCTCCAGGCCTTGGGGCCCAGTTGAATTAAGTCCCAATTGGTTTAGTTGTAGCATATTTTAATCTGGTAGCCATGTCATTGTTTACTGCTTTTGTTTTTCTTCAGGTTGTATTCATTGTAATGTTTCTTTCTGTATGCCACCCAGAATTACTTTGTTTGAAGTTGGATGGCTATATGGATTAAATGAATGAATGAATGAATGGACTTCCATAGTAAGGTATTATATTATAGATCAGTGCTAGCTTTGTCCAGGCTGGTGCCCTTGAAGTATTTGGGATTTTTCAAACAGTGAGGACACCAGATTGGAGAAGGCTAACCTGTATAACCCAAGTATATGCCCAATCACTTCCTTGTTCTCATCAAAGAGAGTTAACTGCTTGTTTTGATTCTGAAATTTCAGAAAAAGCTCATCATATTCCTCCTTTTCAATCCTTCTAGCCATATATTCTTGCTGAAGAGTTGAACCGAGAACTGCCACCTGAACAGGCTCAGTACTGCGTCAAGCGTATGCCAGCATATAAGGGACCAGGAGCTGTTCCTGGAGCTCTGGACTATACCTCATTTTCATCAGCATTGTATGGGGAAAGCGATCTGTAACTGGGGACTGACTCTGTGGGCAAATGAAATTAGATATATTCCAGTTTGCTCCTTGAGGAAAAAAATAAGTAAGCTGACCTCACTACAATTTCTCAAGTTTAGCAGGAACATTCAGTAAGGAGCAGTGCCCACGTAGTGTGCAGCATGATGAGTTTTTATGTTGTTTATATGTACTTGATCAAGCTTATACGGTGACAGACTGCAATGGCCCCCTGCCTTATCAGTTTGTTGTTATTCTTTTTAAATTAAAAATGGATAATCCCAAAGTGCCAAGTTAGAAAGCTTCAGGAAAAACAAAAGAAAACATGCCTTTGAAAAAAACAAATCTAGCATATCTTTTGATTTTCAAAACATGAAATGTTTTCAAGAATTCAGAACATTTTATGCAAGTCTTCTACAACCTCCGTGCACCTCCTTTTTGCTTTCATGCCAATGGTAATGCTTTCATCTATGGATACTGGGGTTTAGTATGCTTGTGCAAATGGAGCCACATACAAGACAAAATAAAAACCCAGGTCATACCAAATAATTACATGAGATTGTTTTGTTGTTTCTAATGTGAAACGTGGACAGGAATTCTAGTCTGAGTTTCTAGTGGTATAAAATCACAAATCCTCTGGAGTTTATTCAAAGAGGTTGATGATAAGGGCATCATCTTAATGGTGATAATAGCCTTCACCTTAACATCAATGCCCAGTTTGAAAGGGCACAGTGTTAGTAGCCTGGGTATTACAAGGGAGTTCCATATTTTAGGATGGTGTTAATAGATTGTGTCTGCTCTCTGCTATATTCATTGTTCTGTTGCAATTGTTCTTGGTTAATAAAAATATTGACATTTAGACAACTAGTCTAAATTACTTTGTGCAGTAGCTTCCTGCCAGTTATATTCTTCTCAACAGTTTGTAGAAAAATCTACTTTATCTGAAGCCCAACAATCCCATGAAATAAATGCAAAAAAGTAAATGTTCATACAAGAAGCAAAGAAAACTGTACCATCTGCTACTATTAAAACGTGCCTTTAAAATAAAGTCTGCTTTTCAAGCCTTAATACCAATTCAGTTTGTGAGAATAAACTGATACACGTTTAAATATTAGGGCATGTCTTCTGGACAACAGGGTTCTCACCCAGTGGTGGAATTCAAATATTGTTGTCACTGGTTCGGTGGGCGTGGCTTGGTGGGCATGCTTTGTGCGCATGCACACACTTTGCGCAGCGTGCGCAAATGCGACTTCAGCGCGCAGAGGCATTTGTGCAGGGGCAGAGGCGTTCTAACTTGCCTCCTGCAAGCCTGCATGACCCGGCCGCTTCAGCAGCTGCCGCAGCACTATTCTGTGCCACGCAAAGCAGCTGTACTTCAAATTCAGCAGATAAAAGTGAGTATGGGACCCAGGCAGGTGGGTGGGCCCAACAGCAGACCGCGAAGAGAACTGGTTCAGTCTCCGCTGCTCATCACTCCTAGCGGCTCGCCAGAACCAGGCCGAACCAGTCGAACACCACCACTGTTCTCACCTCTTTTTTTTCAAACTTATTTTTATTTGCTAGTGAGGCATCTATCTTTTTTATTTATGTTTTTTTTTTCCAATTAGAGTGCAGATGATTCTTTTTGCTGCTACTCTTCTTCCTCTCAGAGACATTGATCCAGCTGATTTGTCAGAAAGTTGGCCCCAGGGGCAATTACCTGAAAGAACAGATTTGTGATAATAAAAAGATATTATTGGAATATACTGGGTTACAGGTATCAATAGGATTTATAATAAATCACAGAGTTTGCTTCGGACTAAGTAGCACTATGCACTTCAGAAAAGAGAGAGGGTGAAAGAAAATAAAGACAAGGTATAAGAGAAAAGTCTACCCTAGTGTTTATAAATCATCATCAGATGGAACATATTCCACTATTTCATGCAAGTTAGGATATCTAACCTTGAGATTACTTTCCAAGCCAATATGCTGTTGCTTACATTCCATCAGCTAACAGGTGTGTGAATAGACAGACAGGCAGATGGGCTTAACTTCATACCAATTCAGTCTGTTTTTATTGCAAGGCAGAGGTTCTCTTAAGTTTGCAATATTGCAAACTCCTAAAATGATAAATGAATTTATGTTATTGTCTCCACACAATGAAGTAAAATAATTGAGCATTGGCAAACCTTGCTTTAGACTTTGCAAAAACCCAAAACCCATTTGCAACCCCTTTTTACGTTGTTTGGGGCCCCTTGAAGGGGTCATGACTCAAAGCCCGAGACCCAACAATATAACAATTCTACATGAAACACAAAACCCTATAGTTTAATCCTCTCTTGATAAGAGCTTTAGAATTTACATGAAAGTTTATGCTGAACTGAATTTACTAGCTTAATGCCTGATAGCATCACCACAGAAGTAGCCTATCATTACTCCTAAAGATTTTTATTTCCTAGTTCAGCTTACTGTTTGGGATAGTTTGGTCCAGCTTACAATTTGGGATAGTCCCATCCAATGACTAAATAGGTTGATGATCCTACTTAGCTTTTTCCAAGTTTGGCTACATGATGCCACCTTCTGTTATGCACAAAGTTTAGGCGTGTCTATTATTCTGCTTAGTACAGTTACAAATGTTTCAAGGAACAAATAATGCTATATTTGACCTCCCAGGATAAGTGGCATTTGGGGGAACTGGATCCACAGATACATTCCTATACTCAAACACACATATGACCAAATAACTGCAAACCAAATTATCCATATTATGTTTCAGTGAAATGTAAATGCAGAAGAAAATTAATTGGACTGCAGTATAAAGACATAACCAAAATGTGCAAGTCTCAAGGATAACACCTTTGGCTATTTATTCTTAATAGCACTGGATGTTTGAGGATGACTTATCAGAGATCTTTTTCTGAGATTTCTCTCCATATATCATATCAGTGCTTTGCTTACATTGAAGAAGAATGAACTTTCTTAAATAGTCAATGAATAATATAGGTGCTGTGTACATTTTTTTTGTACCCAGGGTAATGGGAAAAGTCTATAGTGACTGCATTCAATCATTATACTAATTATTTTTTTGTATTGTGGCGTAATGAAAACTCAGGGAATTGTCATGTATTAAACAAAACACGATTAACAAAATCTTGACTTCCTGCACTGTGTGATATAGAGTCCCTTTTGAAAATCAGCATTCACCTAGTTGATTCCTCTTTGTGTAACCTAGATGATAAAACCTACAGGTGAAACTCGAAAAATTAGAATATCATGCAAAAGTTCATTTATTTCAGTAATGCAACTTAAAAGGTGAAATTAATATATGAGATAGACTCATTACATGCAAAGCAAGATAGTTCAAGCCATGATTTGCCATAATTGTGATGATTATGGCTTGCAGCTCATGAAAACCCCAAATCCACAATCTCAGAAAATTAGAATATTGTGAAAAGGTGCAATATTCTAGGCTCAAAGTGTCCCACTCTAATCAGCTAATGAAGCCATAACACCTGCAAAGGGTTCCTGAGCCTTTAAATGGTCTCTCAGTCTGGTTCAGTAGGAATCACAATCATGGGAAAGACTGCTGACCTGACAGTTGTGCAGAAAACCATCATTGACACCTCCATAAGGAGGAAAGCCTCAAAAGGTAATTGCAAAAGAAGTTGGATGTTCCCAAAGTGCTGTATCAAAGCACATTAATAGAAAGTTATGTGGAAGGGAAAAGTGTGGAAGAAAAGGTGCACAAGCAGCAGGGATGCCTGCAGCCTGGAGAGGATTGTCAGGAAAAGGCCATTCAAAAGTGTTGGGGACTTTCACAAGGAGTGGACTGAGGCTGGGGTCAGTGCATCAAGAGCCACCACACACAGATGGATCCTGGACATGGGCTTCAAATGTATTCTCTTGTCAAGCCGCTCCTGAACAACAAACAACGTCAGAAGAAAAACAGAACTGGTCTGTTGCTCAGTGGTCCAAAATCCTCTTTTCTGATGAGAGCAACTTTTGCATCTCATTTGGAAACCAAGGACCAGAGTATGGAGGAAGAATGGAGAGGCACACACTGCAAGATGCTTGAAGTCCAGTGTGAAGTTTCCACAGTCTGTGTTGATTTGGTCATCTGCTGGTGTTGGTCCACTGTGCTTCATTAAGTCCAGGGTCAATGCAGCCATCTACCAGGAGATTTTGGAGCACTTCATGCTTCCTTCTGCAGACGAGCTTTATGGGGATGCTGACTTCATTTTCCAGCAGGACTTGGCACCTGCCCACACTGCCAAAAGCACCAAAACCTGGTTCAATGACCGTGGGATTACTGTGCTTGATTGGCCAGCAAACTCGCCTGACCTGAACCCCATAGAGAATCTATGGGGCATTGCCAAGAGAAAGATGAGAGACATGAGACCGAACAATGCAGAAGAGCTGAAGGCCACTATTGAAGCATCCTGGTCTTCCATAACACCTCAGCAGTGCCACGCCGCACTGAGGCAGTAATTGCTGCAGAAGGGGCCCAAACCAAGTACTGAGTACATATGCATGCTTATACTTTTCAGAGGTCCGATATTAGTCTATGTACAATCGTTGTTTTATTGATTGCATGTAATATTCTAATCATGGCTTGAATTCTTGCTTTGCATGTAATGAGTCTATCTCATATATTAGTTTCACCTTTTAAGTTGCATTACTGAAATAAATGAACTTTTGCACGGTATTCTAATTTTTTGAGCTTCACCTGTACAGTAGTGACACAATGGCTGAGATTCCTCTCTCAATAAGGCATGGTTAGAATTTAGCCAAGTTACACGAAATTTAAAAAAACCAAACAGCCAAAGTCAGCTTTGGACCCTTTTCTCTAAATCAGCATTTCTCAACTTCAACAACTTTCAGATGTTATGGATCTTAAGCTTTCTAAGGTTGAGAAATGCTGCTCCTTACACTCAGTTTTTAATTTAAAAGAAAAGTATATTTAGTTTTACCAAAGGAGAGGAGTGCTGGAAATGTTGAAATATAATATTTGGGATGACCAAACAGAAGAAGTTCTCCAACACTGAAGTAAATGGGATCGAATTTGGTGTGCAGAGAAAACCTTGCAAAGAAAATGTAGATCTGGCTGCAGAGAAACCATTCCAGGAAGCCTGTAGATCAGGGGTGCTTAATCTTGGCAACTTTGACTTGTGGACTTCAATTTGCAGAATTCCTCAGCCAGCCTGTCTGCGGAATGCTGGTAGTTGAAGACCACAAGTTTAAAACCTGCCGAAGTTAGACAGTCCTGCTGTGGATTGACCTCCGAAGGCTTCTATTCTTAGGGTGGTTGCAAGATTAAGCGATTAACAAGATTAAGCAATTGCAAGTAAGCAGCCCTGCCCTCTTTCCATTCGGATTGAGGCAGAAGAATGGATTTAAATTTCCTTCTTTAAAATGTTAAAGCAAAAAAGGAATTTTCCAGAGTTCGAGTTGTCACCTTAACCGTCCTCCCAAATGGGGTTTTTCCTTTGCAAACTCACACAAGTGTAGAGGAGCCCGCGGTTTATATTTCCATCATTGCCGGATAAGTTTGGTTTAAATATATTCACATGATAAACATGATGAGATACGACTTTTGGCAATGCAGCAGAAATCTAGAAACAGAAGACGTTTAATAATTGGTAATATGAAACGTAGACATAGCCGTTCCAAGGTCCCTTCCAACTCTGATCACCTATTATCTCTTATCTGTACGCAGTTCCAACAGTCCACTTCCACGCCTTCCCCGTTGCAACATTCAAATCAATGTCCCTCGTCTACACTGACAGTGGCGTTTACCTTAAAGGAGAATCGTATGCGTCTGCGCAGCTAGTGACGCGCACGCAGGCGCTTTCCTTGCCGTAGTCTCCGGCCATTCTTAACCCGGGAGGCGAAATTGACTCCTTCAGATTTGACAAGGCTGTTTCAAAACGATGTCGCCCACGATTCCCGAGTTGGCTGAGCAGCGGGGTAGCCAGGAATCGCACGGTGCGTGTTTCTAGGAGGCGTTTGTGAGCTGCCAGGGCTTGGCAGGGCGCAAAGTTTCTTAACTTTTGCTTTATGGTGGTCTGGGAATCGCAGAGTCAGTGGGCTCCGCTGTAGTACTCCTGAATGGGCTGTTTAAGTTTCTTCTTCTTCTTTACTTACCGTATTTAGTTATTCTGTCGGCAGCAGATTTACTAAGTGTGCTGTACTCAGAAGGTAGACTCAATTAAGTTTAGTCGTTCGCATACAGTGCACTTGACAATTTGGGGTTTTTAATTTCCCCCCTCTAAATATCCAAAAGGGAAAGTAGATAAGGTGGGTGTCGTTGAACTTCTGAAAGTGAGCTAAAACCTTTTGAAACCCGGATGAATTAAATTAAGAATCAAAAGTATTGATTAGCTTTCCGAAGCACTTTTGGTTAGCATCTGCATCTTTCTCGCTTTAAGTACCAGCTGAATTGAACCTCAGAAAATGATGCAACGAAACCCGAGTATTAAATCATACACGGCTAAGCCGAGCTTGTGTTGACAATCAAAGGAGACCTAGCAAGAACCTAATAGTGAAACACGTGATGAATCGACTCCCAGGGCTCCTCTGAACTGTGTTTTGGATAAAGCTCATCCACCTTGTTTTGCAAACCACGTGTAATTTTTCTCTATGAACACGTGGTTCGAGCAGATCGGTCTTTTGCTCGGATACAAACGAGAGTTTTAGAGCACTCGCTCAGTTATAATTTAAGGCGATTTTCAGGCAACGGAATGCCATCAGATTAATGATGATAAAGTTATGCTGTTTATCACATAGAAGCAAAAGATAGGTACACATTTTGGGGTGTTCTTTATGTTTTCCACTAAACTTTTGCTTATATGAAATCAAAAGTCTCACTTTTGATTTCACTATATGAAATCATGTGCCTGCAGCCCAGAGTGATGCTTGCAGTACAGTCACAAAGTTCTGCCACTGAATGTGTGATTTCTCCCTCTGAACCCAAATATAGCATAAAGAGAAAAATCCACCCTAATTGTAGTTGTGTTGTCCACTCCCTACTTAGTTTCATGCACTGATTGAACAGCAAGAGTAAGGCATCTTTCCCTTAAATACAGTACATCTTTCTGACTGCAGTGAGTATTATCTGTTGGCAGCTGTGACTGCAATCCTGGGTGTACCCATGACATCTGTATCTCCCAGGAGCTTTATGCATCTATTCTGCAAAAATCCCCAACCATATATACTTCACCCCACCAAGTAAGGGCAGTATATTTGGTTTATCCTTCCCAGCGATGGTACTGCTTCACCATCACACCACTGATGATTTTTATAGGCCAGTTTTTAAAAGTAGATGCTGTTCCATTCATGATTGTTCTTTGTCAAATATTCTGGGCAAAATGGTGCTCCAGTTCTGACAAATAATGGGGCAGAGCATATCTTCCTTGTCCTGGTTTCATTCCGACTTTAAAATGTTTTTTTTTAACTAAAGCTATGGCAAATCTAGACAGCATACTAAAAAGCAAAAACATCACCCTTTCAACAAAAGTGCACATGGTCAAGATTATGGTTTTCCCAGTTGCAATGTATGGCTGTGAAAGTTGGACCATAAGAAAGCTGAGCACCAAAGAATTGAGGCCTTAAACTATGGTGCTGGAGAAGACTCCTGTGAGTCCCTTGGACTGCAAGGTGATCAAACTGGTTAGTCCTAGGGGAGATCAACCCTGACTTCTCTTTAGAAAGCCAGATCCTAAAGATGAAACTCAAATACTTTAGCCACCTAATGAGAAGGTAAGACTCACTAGAGAAGATGCTGGGAAACAATGAAGGCAATAGAAGAAGGGGACGACAGAGAATGAGGTGGCTGGATGGAGTCATTGAAGCAGTAGGTGTGAGCTTAAATGGACTCCAGAAGATGGTAGAGGACAGGAAGGCCTGGAGGAACATTGTCCATGGGATCGCAATGGGTCAGACACAACTTTGCAACTAACAACAACAACAAAAATATTGGGAGAATGCATATTAAGCATTCTCTGTACCTGTGATGAATTATATATGTATTAAGCTGTTGATGTGTACAAGTAGTCTTCACTTAGTGAAGTACTGTTTATTCATTTAGCAACTGTTAACAGTTATGACCATGCTGAATGAGGAGACTTATGACTTATCTTCAAAATTGCAGTTTTCACAGAGTCCCCATGATCACTCAATTGTGATTCAGCAGCTTGGCAATTAGCACCAATTGGGAAAGTTGCAGCAAGCTGGCTTTTGACAAACATTTGGGGAAGCCATCAGGAAGTTGCAAGTTGTGATCATGTAACATCATGCTTAATAATTGTGTGTGATTCACTTAATAACCACAGTAGAGACTGCTGGAGTTGCTGTTGTAAGGTCCTATCATTGTTTTATTTTATAACTGTGTCAATTAGTGATGGAATTGCTGGTCCCAATTAACCATTATTAGGTAAGGATTCCCTGTACAGTGAATTGGCATCAGTCTTCTGACCTGATCAATAAGTGAGAAATACTGCTGTTCCCAAATGCTCTTCCACAAGCCTTCCTGCCATACCTTTAGTAGGACATTAATGCTATTAGATGTCCTCCAGACATACTTCTCTGAAAAAAACCCTCATGTATATATTCATGGGGAAAAATATTCTAACATAAAATAGGATGGAAGCATTTGCTCTTTATCATAAACTTGTCCTTCTCCAGGCTGTTTTGTTGCATTCCCTATCTTATCATTCAATCAGTTTATCTCTAGCCAGTTATTAACCTAGGGGGAAGGGAATTAGTTATAAATGGCACAAAAATAAGCTTCCAAAGATAATAAATGTTATGTATGTAGGTTTGAATGTTATTGGTTTATTTGAACTGTTCTTGTAAAATGTCAAATGGTATTGGTTTAAATAGTGCGGGAAGAAACCCTGCACTCCCATTGGCTGGCAGCTACGGCTGCAGGCTATAAGAAGCAGCCGTAGCCAAGCCAGGACGGGTCTGTTCGAGCTGTAGTCACTTAATAAACTCTTTGCTGGAACTCCTCGCGTCTGACTCTTCATGCAAACTTAACACTGGCGACGAAGGTGGGATTTCCCTGAAGAAAAGACGACGTGAAGAACAAGCAACAGAGCGAGATGGCTGCGCTGAACACCCCCAGCACCGTTCGATCCGGCGGCGGAAGACTGGGAATCGTATGCGGATCGCTTCCAGATGTATCTGGAAGGGAACGACCTCGCCGGCATCCCGAGAGACGGAAGAGGCGGTCTTTCTCACGCCTGCGGTCCGGCAGTCTTCAAAATGGCGAAGGTGTTAGCGGGAGCTGCAGAGCTGAAGGTAATGGAATGGCCCAATTTAGAGAAACTTTTAAGAGCCCATTCGCCCCTCAAGTATCGTGCCTCATTAAGAACACGAATTTTACCGTCGGGATCAAGGGGATAGCGAGTATGTTAATGACTTTGGCAAGTTTAAGGGACATTGGGGGTGCTTGTGACTTTACCAACTTAGAAGAGGCCATGCGTGATCGGTTTGTTTTAGGCCTAAAAGATAAGGTCTTACAAAGCAAACTATTAATGAAACCTAAGATCACGTTTAAAGACGCCATTGAAGAAGCTGTCTCAGCGGAAGCCACCAAGTCCTCAGCAGTGGCCATGAAAAAGATTAACAAGGCCTCAAGCCAGGCCTCAAGCCATTCTGATGGGGAAACATCCACAACTGCCCATTGTGAACAAATAGACTCTGATTCTGATGGCAGTGAGGCAGAGGAGGGATTTTAGACTCAGAATGGAGAAGAAGAGAAAAGACTCTGGAAAAAGCAGGCAAGGACTCTATTGCAGAGGCTATGGGGGCGCCACCCCCGCACTGAATGCAAGTTCTTTGACTCCATTTGCCTACGTTGTGAAACGGGTCACATAGCCAGAGTCTGCAAATCATCCAGAACTCCACCATTTAAGAAAAAATTTCCTGATAAAGACTTTAAGCCCAATAATTTCCTTGAAAAGATGGGGCGAAATTTAAAGCAAATGGCAAGAATGAAACTCACCAAACAATCACTATTGGTCATTCTTCACCCTTAAAAAGCAGAAAAGTACATGTGAAGGTGTTTATTGAAGGAAGGCCTTGCCAAATGGAAGTGGACTCAGGCTCTTATTTATCTATGGTGTCATGGGACACTATCCACAGACTCTTTCCCAAAATTCAGAAGAAGCATTTCCAGAAGCAAGCACTGACTCTTAAAGACTACCAAGGGAACAAGATTCCAGTAGTTGGAGCGAGAGATTTCAACGTGCAGTTTAAAGGCCACACCAAACGTTTGCCCCTGACCATCGTGGACAAGGATCGCCCAAGTTTGCTGGGACTTGAGTGGTTCAAGCCACTAGGCATCGAGGTGACTGGCATCAATCACGTGAGCAGCTCTGAATGGGAGGAGTCCTTGAAGTCTGAGTTTCCAGAGGTCTTCAGCGAAGGACTGGGCAAGTATATGGGGACCCCTATTGCTTTCAGCCTAGACCCCAAGGTGCCCCAATCTGTTTAAAGCCCAGGAGGGTTCCATTTGCTTTAAAGGAAAAATTGATGCACAATTAGATAAGCTCATTGCTCAAGGGTTTTAGAGCCTACTGACCACTCCAGATGGGAAACACCCATAGTCACACCAGTCAAGGCTGATGGGTCAGTGAGAATCTGTGGTGACTATAAGGGGACACTTAACCATGCGCTGCAGCAGAGCATACCCAGTACCAGTTGTGCATCATCTGCTCCATTCCCTTGGCAGGGGTACAGTATTTGCCAAACTGGACTTGGCTCAGGCATATCAACAATTAACAGTTGATGATGCCACTGCAGAGGCACAAACAATTGTGACTCATAGAGGTGCCTTCAAATGCAAAAGACTACAATTTGGAGTAAGCGTGGCACCTGGCATTTTTCAAAGCCTTATGGAAGAGAATGTTGCAAGGACTGCCAGGGGTAGTGCCTTATTTTGATGATGTGTTAATCTCTGCTGAAAATGACACTCAGCTTCAAGAGAGACTCAGAGAAGTCCTTACCAGATTCAGAAAAGCGGGTTTAAAAGTCAAGGAAGACAAATGTACACTCAAAACAGACAGAGTTGAGTTCCTGGGGTACATGATTGACAAGCATGGCATCCACCCTACTGATGCCAAGGTTAAAGCAATCAAGGAAGCCCCTAAACCTAGATGCAAGACAGATTTGCAAGCCTTCCTTGGACTTATTAACTTTACCACATGTTTCTACCTCACAAAGCATCTATTGCTGAGCCTTTACATCGCCTACTTGATAAGAAAGCTGTTTGGATCTGGGGGAGGAAGGAACAGTCAGCATTTAACAGTATTAAGAGACTAATCATGTCTGATGCTGTGTTGATACAGTTCTCTGAGAATTTGCCTGTTGTTCTGACTTGTGATGCATCCCCTTTTGGAGTGGGGGGGTTTTGAGTCACAGGCTTCCCAGTGGAAGGAAGCCCCAATTGCATTTTACTCTCGACTTTGTCCAAAGCAGAGAGGAATTATAGCCAATTGGACAAGGAGGCTTTAGCAGTTGTTGCAGCTGTTAAGAAATTTCATGAATATCTGTATGGCAGGTCATTCACCATTGTTACAGATCACAAACCTTTATTAGGCATTGTGGCAGGAGACAAACCTACACCTAATATCCTGTCACCAAGAATGCTGAGGTGGACTGAATTTCTTGCAGCCTATTCATACAAACTGATTCACAGACCTGGCAAGGACATTGGACATGCTGATGCACTGAGTCGCTGCCCACTACCTTGCCACAAGGAGGACTTTGAACTTGAAACTCACACCTTTTTCCTAGAGACTGTTGCTAAGCTTCCAGTCCATGCTGCTGAGATTGCCAGAGAGACTGCCAAAGACATTGTATTGGCTCCTGTTATAGGCTGGATTAAGAAAGGTTGGCCTCTTCAAGATCTACCTCACCTTGCCCAACCTTTTAAGTCCAGGCAAACTGAATTATCTGTATTAAGAGGATGTATTTTGTGGGGTAACAGGGTGGTTATTCCTGCAAAACTGCAAAGGGAGGTTTTGGAAATGTTACATGAGGGTCATCCTGGGATTGTAAGGATGAAAGGTTTGGCCAGGAGTTATGTATGGTGGCCAGGTATTGACAAAATGGTTGAAAACTGGGTAGCCTCTTGTCCCAATTGCCAGGTAGTCAGGCCTGCTGCACCTCACTCCCCCACGCAGGAATGGGAATGTCCTAGGGGCCCATGGTCTAGAATCCACATTGATTTTGCAGGCCCTACAAGAGGGCACACTTTTCTAGTTATAGTAGATGCATATTCCAAATGGCTAGAGGTAATTCCCATGACATCCACTACAACTGAGGCTGTCATCAAGCAGCTCAGAAAATTGTTTGTAACCCATGGGTTACCAGATGTCCTTGTTTCTGACAATGGCCCTCAATTCACATCTAACATTTTTGAATCCTTTCTAGCTCAACAAGGTATCAGACATGCCCTCACTGCCCCTGGGCACCCTTCGCCAATGGCGGGCTGAACGCATGGCACGCTTTACCAAAGAGAAGCTTCAGCAGCTGGGTCCTGGGGATATCACTGAGAAGCTTGAAAAACTTCTTAGTGTTCAACACATCACTCCTAGCCCATCAAATAACTTGTCCCCAGCAGAGTTGTTGATGGGTAGGAAACTTAGGTCTTCCCTTGACCGCCTTCATCCCACTTACGCACTCCAACGCACCACTGAATTCCACTTCCAAAGTTTGTTCTTTTTAGTGTGGGAGATTCTCTCTATGCTAGGAACTTATAGATGAACCTTTGTGGATTCCTGCTGAAATAACTCACATCACTGGCCTCGCTCTTACAGGGTACAAACAGAGGATGGCCTCCTCTGGAGCAGGCACATTGACCAACTTAGATCCAGGTTCCCTCAGGAACACGCCCCTGTCTCTCTCTGGGTCCCTCACCTGATGTCTCTTCTAGGGGGAAGGGGGGAACAGGAGGAAAATCAGCAAACAGGAATCAATCCCATGTGTAACGAGCCATTGACAGGAACCATCCCGAACCCTGTCACAATGCCAAGATCCATCCTTAGAAGTGGAAGATTGCACATCACTACCTGACTTGGGTGCTGACATTGGAATGGAGATGGGTTGGGAGGAGAGACCAGATTCTAACAGTCTAACAGGGTCTTCTTTCACAGGAAGTCCCAACAGGGAAATGTCAGTAGACACATTTCCCTCTCACTGGGTGAGAACGTTAAAACTTCTGAACCACAAGGTCTCAACGTACACGTAAGAGCCCCACCTATTTAAAGGAATACATTAGATAGGTTGGGGTTTGGTATGGACTGAACCTAGTGGGGAGGGGTGTTATGTATGTAGGTTTGAATGTTATTGGTTTATTTGAACTGTTCTTGTAAAATGTCAAATGGTATTGGTTTAAATAGTGCAGGAAGAAACTCTGCACTCCCATTGGCTGGCAGCTACGGCTGCAGGCTATAAGAAGCAGCCGTAGCCAAGCCAGGACGGGTCTGTTCGAGCTGTAGTCACTTAATAAACTCTTTGCTGGAACTCCTCGCGTCTGACTCTTCATGCAAACTTAACAATAAAGATAAGTGTAAATGAATTTGTAAAATTTAAATAGGTTGAAAGAAGAACAGTCCCTTACTTTACAATACCAGTACCTCTTCCACTTTAAAAATGAAATGTTGGTTTTAAGATCCCCCTCCCCCCATGGTTTCTTGAACTTCGGTTTAATATCCCAAAGACATCTCTTGTAGGGCTGGGGTGTTCCATTCTGTTTATGTGATAAGACCTGAGATGATACTTTTTGTAAATTTTGTAATCTCTCTTTTGAGATAGTAATACTTCATTTTGTTTGTCAAGGCATGCAAGTCAGTCAGAAACATAGATTCTTGATTCCTTTTTTCCCCAGTTAATAACTGTCCGCAAGTAATTGCCAAAATGGAAGCAGAAATTATAGATAAAAGCATCCAGAATATATAAAATCAACAAGAAAATTGTTTTTAGAACAATATTGTATAATAAAAACAAAAAATTATTAAGTACCCCCACAAAAAACCATATCATCAACAGCAACCAAAACTCTATCCAATCAGTCTCAATTATCAATTTATCCTAAGAACTGGGAGAATAGCCAAAATAGTTTCCTGAACATTGTCAGGGTGAGAGCCCTCTCCCCCACTCTCCCTTTCCCTCTCTGCCTCCCCCTCTCCTCCGTGCGGATACTGCATATCATTCCAGAGGTAGGGACTCTGACAGAGCGGCCTGTTTCTTGGTCCCCCTAGTTGATATTGCCAATTAATGGGACTCAGAGCACGCCCCTCTGCCTAATCTCATTGACCCAAGAGATATACACCGTAATTGGAGATAAATAGTCCCTCAGGTAATCTGGTCTTAGGTCATGAAGAGCTTTAATGCATTCGTAAGAGTTGTTTGGGTTTTGATATTACTGTTTTGTTTATTATTGTGAGCTGCCAAGAGTTTGCTATAAATTAGGAAGGAAGGAAGAGAGAGAAAGAAAAGCATTATTATTTGGGAGCAAGTTGAACTCAACTCAATTTTAGTACAAGACCAGCAAGCACAGATTTGGGTTGCTATTTTCTGTTGTATTTCCC
Organism: Naja naja; assembly: GCA_009733165.1. Taxonomy (NCBI): domain Eukaryota; kingdom Metazoa; phylum Chordata; class Lepidosauria; order Squamata; family Elapidae; genus Naja; species Naja naja. Next base: position 77,496,692 of record CM019148.1, on the reverse strand, counting down.
TTACAGCTTAGTTGACCACAGAGAACCATAGCCTCCTGAGCTGCCCCATACCTTTCCAGACCAGAAAATTTTCTGTCTCCTGTTAAGCTAACTGTACTGTACCATGCATGCAGCAAACAGCTGCAGCAAAGAAAAGGAAAAAAGAAATATATTGGGTATGGATTTTTCAGATTGTTCCTGGCAAGGGAGGAATGAAAGAAAAAAATGCAAAGCAGGAAACAGTAAGAAGTCTGTGATTTGCAAACAGTCACACAACAGGCATATAAGAGAAACCAGGGATATTGGCCAAGTGTAAATAAAAGCCTATGTCAAAACCTGCATTTCTTCAAATACAGTTTCATAGGACCCATCAGATGTGCATGATTTTAAAGTACTTAAAGCTTGTAGAGTAGGCAGGCTATAATACCTGAACAGGGTTCATTTGTTTAGTAAAGTTCCATTGTACCCATAGTGGCACAGTGGTTAGAATGCAGTATTGCAGGCTAATTCTTCTGACTGCCAGCAGTTTTACAGTTCGATCCTGACTAGCTCAAGGTTGATTCAGGCTTCCATCCTTCCAAGGTTGGTAAAATGAGAACCCAGATTGTTGGGGGCAATATGCTGATTCTGTAAACCACTTAAAAGTGCTGTAAAGCACTATGAAGTGGTATATATGTCTAAGTGCTCTGTTAAGTGCTATTATTTCTCAACTTGAAATAACATTAAATGACAGCTTCTCTAATCTGGGGCTTCTTAGTTGTGCTTGAAATAATAGGTTTCTAGAGATCTGTGTGTCTCAATCTTCAAGTAAGCACCCTTTCAGAATGTAGCTAGGCCATAAGCTGCTTTTGTGTCCTTGTTCTAGTTGCAACAATATGGATTATTTTATTTATTTATATAACATGTATATTTGCCTTCCTAAAGCAATTCAAGATGGCATGTCCACAATCCTCAATGCTTTAGAGCCTATGATTGATTGCGAGAAGAGGTGCTGATTGCTTAAAATACAGATGTTTTCCAAATGTTCTCATCATGCAGCTTCTAAAAAATCCCTGAAAGAGGAAATAGAATCCATTCTGAGGGAGCGCATTATGGTTTTGGATGGAGGCATGGGGACCATGATTCAGCAATATTCCTTAGAAGAGGAGGAATTTCGAGGTCAAGAATTTAAGGATCACCTGAAACCACTCAAGGGAAATAATGACCTGTTGAGCATAACTCAGCCTGATATCATCTACAAAATTCACAAGGTGAGTACAGGTTGTTCTATGAGTCTTGTACTAGAAAGGGTTTATTGATTCTTCTGCCATGTATAACAACTCTTGAGAGCTACATTCACATGCTCTACTTGGGCACTTTAAACTGTGTGAATTTAATTCCCAGAATTTTGGCTGGGGAATTCTGGGAGTTGTAGTCTAAACAGCTTAAAACTGCTGATGTTGAGAAACACTGGTATGGATAGAGCACAATTATGGACACTTTCCTCAAAAATGTTTCTTGAGATGAGGGGCATATGGAGATGATTGCTGAGTATTGTTCAGTGAAAAAGGCAACAAAGAGTAAATTATAATGGATGGATCATTTTCACAAATTTGAATGGGACTCAATTATGCTCATGTTTTTTTATTCATACTTTTAAAAATAAATTGATGAATTAATCCCTGTGTTGTGATACTGTCCTATTATTTGCATCTGTGATCCCTCAGTAACCAATAAATGGCTGGAAAGCATTAAGAATATATAGATTTTAGCTCTTCATCTATTTGATGAATAGAGGAAGATCCTCCAAGATCTCAGGTTAAAAAGAAAAAGGGTAAGAGATATTAGAAAATGGGGGTTTGGTGACAGGAGATTGGCTGTGATGATCTAGAATGGAGAATGGCAAAGTGGAGGGGAGTTTTGAGGTAGTTGGGTGTAGAAGTTTATCAGATTTACATCCCATCTTTTATTTTGTACCCCCAAAGACAGCCTGCATACAGTAATGCTCTTTCCTCCTATTTTCCCCATAATAACAATCCATGAATATGCATGAATTGGGCTGAGAGAGAGTGATTGGCCCTAGCTGATATTCATGCTTAAGGTGGGATTGGAATTTCCAATCTTTTGCTTTCTAGGCCACTATACCAAGTGGTATAAACACTATACCAAGTGGTTCCCAGTTTGGAATGCAGAGTCTTCATGTTATTTGGGGTTTCTTTATGCAGCATGAAAGTAAAGGTGCCCCTTATTAACATTTTGACTCTGAGGCTTAACAACTTCTCCTCACTATAATTCCTTGGTGCTTAAATGGTACTATCAAACAGGAATGGAAGGGAAAGGGTTTCTCCGATTTCTTAGAAGTTACTAGTTCTACAAAACTATTATCCAAGTCTGAGCCTTTAATACTAGCACATCTGTGCATTGATAATATGTATCAGTGTTTTACCCTAGGATCTGTTTTTTGAAAACATTCAGTCTTTTAGCTTTTGTGAATCGCAGATACAAAAAAACACAACATATTTACAGAAGTGTTATTTCAAAAGAAATAACACTTGAAAATATTGTTATTTTCTTAATTTTTAAAAAGACTGGGTACACAGAGAAATATATTCAGCCATCAGTCCATTTCCCTGAAAATCTAAATTGGGAATTCTTCCTGGTAATGTTTTGATTAAAATACAACATTCTGTAATTACCTTTTCCTCATTTATTTTCTTTACTGCTGAGGGGATAAAATCCAAGAGTTTAAACTGAGACAGTCATATTGGAGCATCCAAATCTGAAATATAACTACATTTCTTTCTACAGTATAGCATGAATATGAAACAGGAATTGCTTCTTTTGCCACTTTCAGTTATAATTTAATTGTATAATATATTGTAGTTTCCTCTCCTGCTGTTCAGATAATAAAAAAGACATAAGCTGAGTTTGCAATTGAGAGGATTTCTAAAGCTTTTCCTCTAATCTCAAAGATTAATAACAGAACTAAAAGTGATCAGTGAAAATGTCCCATTTTACACTTAATTACTTTACCAGTAATGGTAGACAAATTATTAATTATATGTAATCTATTCAAGAAACTAGTAGACAGTGTTTTGCTCATTGATAATGTAACTTTGGGCTTTATTAGAGCAGCCATCTATTCAGTAGCCATTGACTACCAGTTCTGTTTTTTGACTGTTGAATAATTTAATTACAGATGAACTTTGTTTTGCTTTGCTCTTCAGTTTACTAGATTTGAGTGTATAGGTATGTCTACAGATTTCAAACAGCATCTACCGTGTTTCCTCAAAAATAAGATCCAACAGGAAAATAAGCTTTAGCATAATTTGTCTGGATGCTCTTATATAAGCTCTACCCCAAAAATAAGCTCCAGTTAAGATTATCAGCCAGATCGATGCATTACCGTATTTCACAGAAAATAAGACTTAACTGAAAATAAGACTTAACTGGAAAATAAGCCCTAATCTTTTGGAGCAAAAATTAATATAAGACCCTGGAAAATAATGGTAGGTGGTGACTCTAAATTATTCTTTAATTTTCAAGTATGTCTCCAACAATAGCACTATTTAGGACGATTCCTGAAGGAAATTAAACTTTGCTCTATAGGCCTTCTCCAAATACTACTGTTGCTTATTGTTATTTCAAGACTAATCATAAGAGCCTTTTATCCTAATCCTCTTCGCCCTGGAGCTGGTACTCTGTTTAAAAACACTGGTACAGACCCTGTTGAGTTAAAATCCATAGTAGGGAAGGTTAGATTATATGTCCTCTAAAAATATGTTCCTTTTTCAACAAGCTCTGCCTATATCTGGTTGTTCCACATTTCCCATTCTCAGTTACCTAAATTTCCAAGTTTCAGTTGGAAGTATGAGCTAATGGAGTATGAGTCCTGGTGACGCAGTGGTCAGAATGCAGTATTGCAAGCTAACTCTTCCCACAGTGTAGAGTTCGATCCTGATTGGTTCAAGGTTGAGATCAGCCTTCCATCCTGCTGAGTTTAGTAAAACAAGGACCTAGATTGTTAGAGGCAATATGCTGACTTTGTAAACTGCTCAGATAGTGCTGTAAAGCACTATGTATATACTGTAAGTCCAAGGGCTATTGCTACTGCTATTCAATTGTTCTGTTCTGCTTACAGGAATACTTGCTTTCTGGTGCTGATATCATTGAGACAAATACTTTCAGCAGCACTAAAATAGCACAAGCTGACTACAGCCTTGAACATCTGGTGAGAGTTTTGGATTTCTTGCTTATCAAGTTTGGGTTTTCCTTTGACCAGCTTTGACCAGGCTGACTGGCTGGGAATCATGGCAATTGAGACCAATGTGTCTCGATTGTACTAGATTGGAAGGGAGGGATGCTGTAAAGCAGCAAAAATATTCATGGGAAAAATATAATTTTTGTGTAAGAAGTCCATTAGGTTTGTGATAGCATGGTTTTGATTTGTTTATTTTTGATAAAATGTGATTTAGTCTAGGAAATTAGGATTGGATGAACAGGAAATAACCCATAAGGATTAACTCTGTGGCAGTAATCCATCATTCATTCAGCACTTGTATCCTACTTAATCATTTGCCCAAAGAGCCTCATTGCAAAAACAGCAGTGCTTTTAAGGTAATCCTTGACTTTTGAGCCCCAGATTTCTGTTGTTAAGTGAGACATTTGTTAAGTGAATTTTGCCCCATTTTACGACTTTGCTTGCCTCAGTTGTTAAACACTGAAGTGAAACACTGCTTTTGATGTCCTGAGGCCAAGACATTCTGGATCAAAAACAAAAACTGGCTATAGGAGATCACGGTTATCTAATTGAACTCAGACCAGAAACTTTTCTGTTAGGAATTATTAAAGACCAACATCCAAAAAAGGTAAAATATTTAATATTACATATTTTAATAGCTGCCAGAATAGTTTTTGCACAAATGTGGAAAACTCCTAATACCCCCAGTGAAGAACTAGTACAGCAAAAAATAATAGAAAGTGCTGAAATGAATATGCTCACATTTAAATTGAAAGAAAAAGAAGACTCTGAATATTTTTTAATTTGGCACAACTGGTATGGTTGAATAACAAATAGAAATAAGATGTGAAAATTAATTTGTAAGAGACCTCAAGAAAATGAATTGTAGATGTGTAGAAAATATAAGAATATAATTATTGATAAGGATATTAATTAGAGATTGACAAATGTGTATGTAATGTATTAAGATTTATAAGATAAAAACTTTTATAGATGTCAAAAATGCTGTTGAAAATATGATGATTTGAATTGTAATGATGGAAATACATTAAAATATATTTAAAAAAAAAGAAACACTGCATTTGATAAGTTGATAACCTTATTGTTAAGTGAATCAGGATTCCCCATTGCTTTGCTTATCAGAAGGTCACAAAAGGTGATCACATGATCTTGGGACACAGCAACAGTCATAAATATGAACCACTTGCCAAACATCTGAATTTTGATCACAGGATCATGGGGATGCTGCAAAGGACGTAACTATGAAAAACTACCATAAGTCACTTTATTCAGTGCTATTGTAACTTTGAACAATCGCTAAATGAACTGTTGTAAGTCGAGGACTACCTGTATTTCCAACTCATTATTGTAAATATTTGTTCTTTCCCACTATTGTTGATGCTTTTACAATGTTGCTTTGTAGTAGGTTTATGTAAATTAATCTTTAAAATGCCATTATCTGGGTGAGGACTTTTAAGACATTCGGTTTGAATGGTGAAGATCTTTTTTTGTTCAATCATTTTTCTTCGCCTTGAAAAAAAAGCAAACAGATGCCATATCGGCAGTGATAGATGTTTGCATCTTTGCGAGACTCTGCCACCTTTCATATCCTGTTTTCTGATCTGAATAGCAGCCAAGGCATGAGTGTTTTTTTAATGAATCATCTCCAGAAGGCTGTTTTTAATCCTGTCTTGTGTTTTTCGCTGACATCATTTTCCAGATCCTTGAGATAAATTTGTTTGTAACAGGGCTGTTTTGGAGGTGATGGTGAATTGTAGAAGTGGTTCCGTGGAGAGGGGTTTTCCGTGGACTGGAGGGGGAGTGGTTTCGCCTGTTGCCTGTATCCCGTGGATGGGGTTTCGCCTATTTGCGCAGCCCAGTTTCTGGCATGCCATGGCCTTGTGCCGGTCCACGAACTGGGGGTTGGGGACTCCTATTAAATGTATAATCCATGGGTTTTCAAATTCTTGGCTTCTTCTAATGCGGCCAAGAAGCAGCTTTTTTTCCCCTTCTATTTCCAAGTATCTGTCTTGCTCTTTGATTTGGCTTACTTATCCAACTATGTCAGAAATATGTAAATCTCATTTTGGCTTAATGCAGTATGTAAATCCTTCTTTGCAGTGGTGGGATTCAACATTTTTTACTATTGGTTCGATGGGTGGGGCTTGGTGGGCGTGGCGTGGCTTGATGGGCATGGCAGGAGAAGGATACTGTAAAATCTCCATTCCCTCTCCACTCCTGGGGGAAGGTTGCTGCAAAATCCCATTCCTTCCCCACCCCATTAACCTGCTTTCCAGCTCCGTACTCCTGTGCAGGGCAACAAAAGAAGATCCAGCCGATCAGGTGGGACTTGGGAGGCAGAGAATAGATGGGAGTGGGGCCAGTCAGAGATGGTATTTGCCGGTTCTCCAAACTACTCAAAATTTCTGCTACGGGTTCTCCAGAACTGGTCAGAACCTGCTGAATACCAGCTCTTATTCTTTGCCCTTGTCCTGTCCTCATGTTCTGACCCAAACCTGGTTTCAAGAGGGCAAACACAAGACAAAGGCAGCAGTATAACCTTTTTATGTTTAAGCTAAGAATCCTGTTTCTTCACAGATAAAAGGCTACTTCCAGCTAATTAGCTCTGACAAGAAAGTGCCTTGCCAAGTTTTTTCAAGTCTGACAAAAACCAACAGATAAGAGATAGTTTACAAGAGTCTTCAAATACCAACTGTAATGTCCACGAGGCTGAGTTCAAAACTTCTTTGCCTTCTGCAAAGAAGGTTAGTTTCACAGCTGGCTTTTATCTTCTTGGAGGAGGGGCCATTACCTTGCAGCCTTACTCCCGAGTCTCCCGTGCTGTTGTAACTGTTCTTTCCTCCGATCAATCCTCAGAAACCTCCTCATCACTGCTGCCAGCCCCCACAACCTCTTAAGGTAGCAGTCCACTCCCTAATGGTCCTGGCCCCTCATCTGAGTCCTCACTCTCCTCAGCTGTCTGCAACCTGCTGCCGGCTAACCACAACACCTCAGCCACCTTGATTCATTTCAGAAGTAGAAATTCCTAAGTGTGTAAAAAAAAAATCTGTTTACAGCGAACTGGCATAATCTCTGTTCCATTTCATTGTGGCTTCAGTGTGTTTTGGGTCCTAAGATTAATTCTTGCCAGTTGGTCCTTCTAGAGGCAATCTGAAGATTGTTAAAGATTGGTGATAGTATTAGGAGCCTCTGTACAAGGTTTTTTGATTGCAGAAGTATAATGGAGGGTTCAGTGCAATGCAAATGAAGATTAGTGCTTTTTTTGGTATCTATCTACCATTTACCCCCCAATCTCTTATTAGGCTTATCGGTTAAATCAAACATCAGCCCAGATAGCTCGAAAAGCAGCTGATGACGTTACTGCAGAGACGGGTGAGTAACTTGACATGCTGATATGCATTTGTATTATGAGTTATGTAGGCTTGCAAATGTGGTTTTGGCTAAGGTTTAAGTCACCATCTTACAATTGTCCCCCATTGAAGAGTGAAAAGCACATAGAAGTCATTAGAGCAGTGTTACTTAATTTCTTGTCCACCTGGAATTTTGAGATATAATTACCTGAATTTTAGCAGCACTTTTTGATTTTTGTATTTTTACAAGTAACCATTTTAAGAAGTTCTTGATATTTTGAGTCTGACTTTCTTTATTATTTTTATGCCAAGCTGAATTTTCTAAGGTCCAAGTTCTGATGGCTTTTAGTATTGTGGGAAATAATAAATACAGTTTGTGGAGCAAAGATGTAATATGATCATAAGATGGCTGCTGTATTCTGGGCCAATTGAAGCTCTTTAAGGCCAGCTCCATGTAGAGAGCATTGCAGTAATCTACTCAGAAGGTGACCAAACCATCAAGGAAGATGTGTAGTTCTGTGCAACAGAAAGCTGTGCAAAGGTCATGGTGCTATCTGTTCTTCAAACAGGAGCTGTGAGTCTAGGAGAACTTCCCAATTGTTTATTGATCCTATGCAACCCTACCTAGCACTAAAGATGGAAAATCAACTCTAAAGCCACTCTCTCTTGCTAGATTAACCTGAAGTCTGTTCTTCCCCATTCAGACCCCCACATGCTTGCTATGGGTATAGAGCAGCGGTCCCCAACGTTTCCATCTTGGCGGCCCAGTGGGGAGCAGAGGGGATGGTTTTGTGGGAGGGGCATCTACCGCTTGTGCAAATGGAGGTTTGTCCTGAGCCCAAGAACCCATCGCTCGTGCAAATGTTTATGTTTGTTTATGTTTATTGGGATTTTTATGCCGTCCTATCTCCCGAAGGACTCAGGGCGGCTCACAACAATAAAAACATAAATACAAAATTAAAAAACAATATTAAATACAACATCCCAATAACCTAATTAAAACTAACAAACACCAATAAGAACCCCCTCCCCCATCAGTCCAGGTCAGCCAGCTGAAAAAGCCATGATTTCAGGTCACGACGGAAGGAACAAAAGTCAGGAGCCATTCGAAGCTCCAAGGGTAGCTGATTCCAAAGGGCGGGTGCACCCACAGAGAAGGCTCTCCCCCTGGGGGTTGCTGCGCGTGTACTCACCCGTCGCTTGTGTGGTCCGATTCCAAATGAGCCATGGCCTGGCTGTGGGCCATGGCCTGGGGGTTGGGAACCTATGGTGTAGAGCATAGAGATATATTGCTGCTATGAGAGAAAACCATACCAGAAATATTGACCGGCCAAAACCATCCTTAGTAATTTGGAATGGGAATAATATCAGAATTGGTGAAGTCTTAACACAAAGTAAGTAGGATATCCATGTTTAAGTGTGAAGTCAACATTTTCTTTTATGTTTTCCTGCTTTGGGGCTTTTCTTCTTAAAATAGTGCTAAATTTGTTTTAGGATTATGCTGTTCTTTTCATAGGCTTCCTATTGCAAAAATGGTAGGAAATCAAAAATTTGGCAGTACCATTTTAAGAGCTAAAAGAAAATTCAGTGGCCATTTGTAATTCTGAGATCACAGTTTGCCCATAGCTATCTTCACCTCAGGATTTTGTTCATTTATATCCTAAAACAACAGACATTATTATCAATTAGTGTATGAAGATCAATAGAAGCAGACCTTTGTACTCTTTACAAGATATTTTTTGGCAGAATGGATCATAGAGCCTCGGTGGCACAGTGGTTAGAGTGCACTACTGCAAACTACTTCTGCTGACAGCCAGCTGCCTGCAATTTGGCAGATCGAATCCCACCAGGCTCAAGGTTGACTCAGCCTTCCATCCTTCTGAGGTGGGTTAAATGATGACCCAGATAGTTGGGGGCAATATGCTGACTCTGTAAAACTGCTTAGAGAGGGCTGTAAAGCACTATAAAGCGGTATATAAGTTTAAGTGCTATTGCTATTGGTATAATCTAATCTCTGGAAGGCAGTCATGATTTTTCATTACTACATACAAATGAAGACCATAAGATTGGATATAGTCTATTATTTTGCATTTCTTTGTCTTACAATCCAAAGCTTGTCATTTAAATATTATCCTTGTGCTTTTCTCCTTTGTTAAGGTAGTAAAAAATATGTTGCTGGGGCGATGGGCCCCACAAACAAGACCCTTTCTGTTTCCCCATCAGTGGAAAGTCCTGATTATCGGAATATTAGTAAGTATTTCCATTGATACTCTTAAAACTGAAATTATTAATTTGGCTTTATCTGCTTCTGTCAGTTTAGTTCTAATTGCAGTTCTGCCATATTTATTTATTTATTTATTATTTATTAATTTGACTTGTATGCCGCCCCCGCTCCCGAAAGGACTCGGGGCGGCTCACAATTAAAACCGATACAATAAATTAATTACCTAAAATAGAATTAAACCAACCAAGCCAAATTAAACTAAAACACATTATAAAAACAACCCCCCAAGAGGAGTCAGCACAGCGCAGCCTGCTCAAATAACCAGGTTTTCAAGTCGTGGCGGAAGGTGCGAAGGTCAGGGGCTAGGCGGAGTCCCAGAGGTAGCTGATTCCATAGGACGGGAGCCACCACAGAGTAGGCCTCCCCCACATCACCGCCAAGCGACATTGAGTCGCAGACGGCACGCCGAGGAGTCCCTGCCTGTGAGCTCGTACAGGGCGGTTGATATTCGATGCCGGCAGTAGACGTTCCCATAAATAGCCTGGACCCATGTCTCGTAGGACTTTGAATGTCAATACCAAAACCTTGAATCTCATTCGGAGGGCAACCGGCAACCAATGCAGGCCACGCAGGAGGGGTGTACCATGGGAGAACCGGGAAGCTCCCATCACAACCCGCGCGGCAGCATTTTGCACCAGTTGAAGCCTCCGGATGGTATGCAAGGGCAGTCCTAGATAGAGAGCGTTGCAGTAGTTGAGCCGAGAGGTGACAAGTGCCTGAGTGACCGTGCGTAGGGCATCTCGGTCCAGGTATCGGCGTAACTGGCGAACCAGCCAGACCTGGGCAAAGGCCCCCCTGGCCACGGCTCCCACCTGCTCCTCCAACCTGAGCTGTGAGTCCAGGAGGACCCCCAGATTCCGTGCCCTGTCCACGGGGGGCAACACCTCTCCCCCTATGACCAAAGATGGAATCTCCTGACTGGGCCGAGATGTCTGTACGCACAGCCACTCTGTCTTAGCCGGGTTGAGCCGAAGCATGTTGTTGTCCATCCAGATCCGTACCGCATCCAAACAATGGGACATCACGGAGAGGTCATCACTGATATGGGCTGGGGTGGAGATGTATAACTGCGTATCATCAGCGTACTGATGATACTTCACCCCAAAGCCACGGATGATCTCGCCCAGTGGTTTCATATAGATGTTGAACAGGAGGGGCGAGAGGACCGACCCCTGAGGGACCCCACAAGTGAGAGCCCTTGGCATCGACCTCTGCCCCCTGCCAACACTGATTGTGAGCGTCTCGAGAGGAAGGAGGCGAACCACTGCAACACAGTGCCTCCCACTCCCAACCCCCTGAGACGCCGCAATAAGATACCATGGTCGATGGTATCGAAAGCCGCTGAGAGATCTAACAGGACCAGGACAGAGGAAAACCCCCTGTCCCGAGCCCTCAGGAGATCAAAACATTCAATATTCTAAAGATTTTCTCACTTTGAATTTTATTTCATGTTTGGCTACAGTTAATAAGTTAATAATGATACAATAAAAGAGCCTCAGGTATTTTTTAAATAGTCAAGCAAAAATTTAGTAATATCTGACAGGCCATCTGATGCTAGTAATCTCATGTATTACCTCAAACAATAAGGAATTACAATGCAGGTTTAATTAGAAGCTGAAATGGAAAAGTACATTTTTCATTGTTGTAACTATTTGTTGCTGTGTTTTAGCTTTTGATGAATTGGTAGATGCCTACACTGAACAAGCCAAAGGTCTTTTAGATGGTGGGGCAGATATCATGCTGGTGGAAACCATATTTGATACAGCCAATGCCAAGGTGAGGTTTTAAGTAGAATCTTGGAAGTTCGTAATGATAATGCCCGTTCCCAATAATATGTGAAAATGAAGTCATTGCATATACTAATCAGGCTATGTTGGCAGATATCCTTTTATTTACTATAAAATGAGAGGTTGGCTTTTTTAAGGGCAATTGAAGGTTTGAGTACTGCTGCCCTATGGTTTATGGCAGGGCTGTCAAACGTGCGGCCCACAGACCAGATGCGTCACACGCTGGCCACGCCTATGCCTGGTTTAGTGAAGGGTGGAAAAGTCCCAATATGTCATGTGATACCATCATGATGATGCAAGTTTGACACCCCGGTTTATGACATTCTCAATTCAGATTTGGAAATTTGTGTCAGGAGATTTTTTAAAATGTACTTTTCCCTTAAGTATAGAGAAGTTTTAGAAATGAAACAAGAAAAAGGGACACAGTAATCTTTATCTGTTTTCTGGAATTCTTGTACAAAGTCAAGATAGTATAGTGAAGCAAATAGAGCCAAACCTGGATCTTTAGTCTAATTTGCCTAAGAGATAAAGTTTATAATATGGATCATTCCTTGACTTGTCTCTCTGAGCCTTGAAGATCTCTGTGAAGTTCATACTCCAGCCTGACTGAAGCTTTAATATGGGATTAAAATAAAGTTTGCGAAATATTGCAATTTTTTTTATGTGTACCAATATGTTTTCTGCATTGCACTCAGTTGAGGTGAGGTCTTATTAAGGCATCTTACCTGATTCAGTTTCTGTATGGACTCTCAGGGTCTATTTTGTAATAAATCCTGCAATAGATGACACAGGTCAGCGTGTTTCTTGTGGTTACAAATGTCCAGCAGGCTCCACTGTAGTTTGCATAGTTTTCTTGACTCTCCGTATGCATGTTTTGGAGCAGGGTTGAGCTGTACACTTTCATTAGTGGTAATTTGTTCCCTTTCTCTTCCATATTTATGAAATGAGAATTTCCTAGAGTAAAGGATTAATTTACTGTGATATTTTCATTGGACAGGCAGCTCTCTTTGCTCTCCAAAAGTTATTTGAAGAAGAATATGAACCAAGACCCTTGTTTGTGAGTATATTCTAATTAAATTTAGAATTATCCAGTTCTTCTGAAAAAGATCACATTTCCTTTTTCCAGTAGTTAATATAATCAAGAACATTGTGTTTTGGAAACCTCAGATATTCTGTGTTAGCTTGCTCTTTCCAATATGTGCTTTATAATCATATTATATGGTAATAAATAAATGACCTGCCATACACAGCAGTCTGAAAATGTCCCTCAATAATATTACCAGTGTGCCAAATAATAAGAATCTTGCCTGGCCTCCTAATTATTGTCCCTTGGAAGATGCCAGCCTTGAATCCGAGTAATTTTCACACTAAGTTATGGCTTCATTAGCTGATAAAGCTGAATTGTGGGCTCAGCAACTGTAATATGTGGCATATTTTGTCTGTTTCACATGTTCAAAAATATGTTAATTCCTGCCTGGAGTCTCTGCATGCTAAAATACAAATAAATAATAATATTGCTCAGTGTGCAATTCTATGCTCTAACTCAGGGTAGCTGCTGCTGAGTCTTGGAATGTCCCCTCTTCTCCCCACCCGCTGCCTTTACGTTTGCTGTTTTAAATGTGCTGAGGTCCAGCTAGGAACTTCAATAGCAGCCAAAGCTTCCTAAATCTTATTGATAGCTTCCTGTTCCCCACTGCTCCATACAGATAGCAGGCAACACCTCCTTCTCCTGCCTAGAGCAGCCAGACTGTCTGGTACAAGAGTGGGTAGTTGGATGTTTTGATGAGATAGTTACATCCCATCTGTCCTTAACTGACCAATGAATGTACTGTTGGAGAGGATTGCAATAAAGCCCAATAAGTTGTCTTCTGCACCTTGTGACCTGAAGCTGGGAGATGATAATCCCACCACGGAACATCTGTCATTGACTAAAGGAGGGACATGTATTTAACACATATATTCTCCACGGGCTCTTGGCACTTGATGCCCCAAATTATTTTCCTGACATGAGAGCATTTGTTGCACAAGGGTAGCAAGGAAAACCAATCATTTTGCTTTTATAAGCTTGTGGTATTTTAGGGCACAACGGGTAGGCTTAACAGAGAAGAACTTGATATGTACAATAATTTAGAGGATAGTCTGTTGAACTGATATTGCTGCTACTTTTGGTTCTGCTATATGTTATTGTTTCCATAGAGACCTTAAGTGATTTTGTGTGGGTTTTTTGGTAGTGAACATATACACTGTATACCAGATTAGAAATATAACCCTAATTAAAAAGGCTTACAATGTTCGGAAGAAATGTCAAAACTTCATAAGGCAGAATAAAAGACAGATGAGAAGGTCTTATTCACATACTGCTATAGAAAATGGACTGTTTTTTTTTAAAATCCTTATTTGAGCAAAATCATTAAAATTCAACTGGGTTTTTAAGTATTGAATACAGATAAAAATTTATTCTGCTGTGCTTCCTGGATAGAGCGGCCCTCTCCAGGCAGTTCCCCTTAAAGGGAACTGAAGCTTCAGCCCAGGGGTGGCTGGGGTTTGTGGGTATTGTAGTCCCCAGTGCACAGAAGGGATCTGGATATTGTGGTCCTCAAATGCATGGAAGGGATTTGAAGAAAGATGGGATGGGGGGAAAAGTCACTCATTTCCAATTTTGTGGCAAGTCGGATGTTTTCCCCAGAAGCATTAAAGTTAATTTCACTTTAGCATCTATTATTGCACTGTTTTTAACGTTGTTGCTTTGCCTTCCTCCCTACTCTTCTCCTTGTGGTCTATAGGTATCAGGAACCATTGTCGATAAAAGTGGCCGTACTCTTTCTGGGCAGACTGGGGAAGCATTTGTCATCAGCATATCTCACAGCCAGCCACTTTGGTGAGAAAACAGACACCCTGGATATGCTTTACAATAAGTGTTGCAATAGATTCTCTAAACATTTTGCTAAAAGAGATTCCACAAGGAGCTTGCAGAGTTGTTAATTGCTGCTATTGCTCAGATTATCCACAGTCTAACACCACTGGCTGTTTTCAGAGAAATCATTAATTTCAAAGGATTCATTTTGTCATAGGAAAATGCAGATGATAATCTGGAGAAATCAAATCCTGCCAGGTCTCTCTCTTAGTATGGTTTCTTGACAGCTGGAAAGGGTGCTGCTACACACACACACACACACACACATATACACACAGACATCAAATTGTCTCATAAGTGCTCAGGGTCAGTATACCAACTTTCTATCCACTTGTGTAATCTTGATTTGCTTGGTGATTTTCTTCCTTGTTCCCTACAGTTTGTGCATTGGATATGATTCCAAACAGACCTGCATTTTTCCTCCTCCAGTCTGTGCTTGAAGCTTGAAAACAGTTAATAAATACCACCAAGCAGATGAGTACTTTAGGTTTATCAGCTGAAGAAATTAGAACAGCTGCTTTGTTTGTCCCTGGTTGACAAAATTTGTCACATCTGGTAAAGTTTGGAAATGCTTGACGTGAAGCTCTACTGCGGTTAATTCATCTCATTACGCAGATGCAGTGCAGCAGTTACAGGCTGAAGTCGGTTCTGCTCTTCCTCTCTGCTTTTGTGTCTTGTGGAAATGACTGATCAAAAAGGAGAAAGCAAGAAGGAATAGAAAATCTGTAAAGGAAGGTCAACAAATGAGGCTGGTAGGAAAATAGATGAAATGCATCTATTGGGGCAAAGAACCTAAAGTGAAAAGGAGCTCTGATTGGCGAGTTAAAAGTGTAAAAGCTTATAAATCAGACATGACTTAACAGAATTAAATAGAAATAATTTATTTATGGATTGATAAGGAAGGCATCTTTGGCCCTACTTTATCCTGGCTACAGGTCTTGTTGAATAATAAGATATATAATAGTAAGATATATATCCAGGGGTGGGATTCTACCAGATCGGCCCGGTTCGGGTTAACTGGTAGCTCCAAAGATCAGCTGGGAGTGAACAGGTTCGGTTTGCTCCAACCATCAGCTGTTGGGCCCACTCACCCGGGCTATAGGCTGTGCTTTATATCCTGTTTTTCAAGCTCGACTGATTCGCGTGGCACAGTGGATTGCTGCGCGTCAGCTGTTTAACACACAGGGATTGCTGGAGAAGGTCAGTAGCAAGTGCTCTGCTCATGCAAAGCGTGCGCTCACCGAACAGGTTGTTATACCAGTTGAATCGCACCCCTGTATATATCTAACTTTATTTATACTATTTGAATGACTTGCAGCTGTATACCCTTGCTATATTTCCGATTCTATCATTACATGCCTTTGTTAAGCAGTGCAGAGGTCATTGATCTTTTATACAATTAATTGGTGTCTGCCAATTTTATAATCACCCCAGTTTGTTTTTAAAATGTTAGCAACATAGATCATGTAGAAAAAAAAGTAAATATGGAATCTATGCATATATTGAAGGATACATAATCAGCTGCATACAAAAATGGAGGTATTTCTGGTCAAATAGCATGTTTCAAAAAATGCTCAACTGAGCAGCAGAAGATTGTGCAACCTTTGCAAGGTACAAAGCTAAACATCCAATTTTTCTGCAGATATGAATACAGCTGTTTATAGATTCTGAATGAGAAAAAGTGAATACAACAAGTGAAGAGATTTGGACAGCTTTCTAACTATTACTTTGTAATAGCTGGGTGGCATTCTTTGCAAGAACAAATAACTTTGCAATATTTCCTCTAGCCAGTTAAAAGTCTGTTCTTTCTTTTGAATGTGTTCCTTCATTTTTACTTGCAAAACTCTTCTAGCTCAGATTTGAAATACTCTTATATCCCCCTGGGTACAATTTCATGTTTGAGATTTCTCAGTACTGTTCAAGTCTGGAGTCAATGAACACTGTTGAAAAACCATTACCTTTTCTGTTATATATAGTTCATGGTTGATTGAAAGTATGTATCAGATTGTTCTCTTACTAGAATCTGATCTCTTTTCAGCTTCAGTGTCTTTTTACCGACTGGAATAATAATTTCTAGGATATATTGAATCTATTCTGCTGTTCTTATTATACTCTTGGGCTGCTATAGATATCCAGTGCATATTAGAATGTTCCTTGTGCTTAATTATTTGTCTTGTTATTGTGACAGCTGTCCTAGGTATATTATTGGTCAGGTGGTCCTTGCTTAACAACACCTGGGACTAGCAATTTCATTGCTAAGCAACATGGTCGTTACATGAGACATCACATAACCATGATGTGAGATTTTACTGTCAGCTTCTCCATCGTTGGAAGCAGGCTGTGTAGTGCACAAATAGAAATGACCACAAAACACTGCAATAGTTATAAAAGCTGTTGGTTGTAAATTGCCTGAATCTTGATCATCTGAGTGCCACGATGCTCCTAAGTGCAACAACTGGTTGTTGCACTTATGGTTGTAAAGTTACTTGTTCAGCACCATGGTAACTCTGAATGGTTGCAACACAGGACAGTTTAGTGAAGACTAGCTGTATAGGTGGTATTATACTGTGGATAATTTCTCTACAGCTAAGCCTCTCAGAAGGCTATTTGCAGTGAACTGTGAATTCTTGTTTAGCAGAGTTCACACAACCTTCATTGCTGACTGAATCAAAGATTACTGCTTCTTAGCACAAATAATCTCTGCTTAATCAAAGATTGACTGAATCAAAGATTGCATAAACCTCCCCATGGATTATAAAAAATGTAAGAAGTCAATGAGATGGCATTAGTTTACAAAATGTTAGGAGAATGTCCAGTGATAGGACTGTCAATTTAAACATTTTTTCAGAAGTTAATATCTACTATAATATTTTTTAGAAGATGCAGTATTACAATGGAATACATCTCTTACCTTTTGCATTGCAGTGAGTAAAGCACTATTATGTATCAATAGGGCCACGGACCTTATTTTTTAAAGTGAAAAACTCCACCAGCAGTCTTAACTGCAATCTGTCTGAATCTCCCTTCTGTAAGTATGTTCTCGCAATAGCAGCCTGCTGAGAGATTGTTAAAGCTTAATCTGAACTGGAGGTGCAGGGAATCACTGCCTTATAAGAACTGAAGCCGTAAAAAAAGAAAAGAAAAAAGAAAAGAACTGAAGCCGTAAATTCAATTTTACTTATTTTCACATGAGGGAAAGCTTTACTCTCATCTTTTCTTCAGTCATCCTAAAATCTCTGACCCTGCTTGTGCTTTTTATCATCAGGGAGGATTATTGTTTTCCTTTTGTTTTTATAGCATTTTACTACATTTTACTCCTTGGTAAGGTGAGAGAGATGTTCTATATTATATCTATATTCTTTTATTCTTTTATTGTTTTATATGGCATTTTTATATTTTTGTAAACCACCTTGAGTCATCATATGCGAGTAGGTGGCAATATAAATTTTCTGAATATGTATGTAACTTCTCAGGTAGTCAAAATTAGCTTGTTGGAACAAATCATATTTGGTAATTTAGGGTAGCTCTTTCTCCAACTGATACTTCAATTCCCAGAATTCTGGGTAGTACTTATGCTGAGTGGGGAATTATGGGAGTTGACACCCCATCTTTGGAGGACTTCTAGCTAGAGACAGATGGGCAAGATATTTTCTTGTGAGGGGGCATATTTCTCCTGATCAGCTCCTTGAAGTAGCAGAGGAATTGGAGCTGCTCAGTTTTCTCTGATAGAAGTGATTGCTGGGCATGTATAACCATGCCCAGAAAACCTCAGGAGGCCATTGAAGCAACTACAGGAGCCTTCACGTGGCTTCTTTGCAGTTGACATATGTGAATCCAAAGCTTGGTGGAGGCTTATCTTCTGCAGACTTGTTTTTGTTATTAGTTCAGTGAGATTCTCACCTTTATTCCTGACTAGTTACTAAATTAGCTTTATGCATGAAGAATCTCTGGCAACCTCAGCAAGCAGCTGCTGCCTAGGAAGCTAATCACTGATGATGTTAATCGTTCTTATTCTTAATTACTTATTTAAAAGATTTATATGGCTGCCTTAAGCAACTTTTTCTAGCTTTGAAGTTTGAAATTGCAAAGTACAGTTGAATTGGGAAGTTTATATGAGATTTCACTCTCCATCCCTGCCCTCCCCATGTGTCTTTGGTTTTAATGTTTGTTTTTAAGTTTTTATATTTTAGCTTTTATGTAAATAACACGACTGGAAGATTTTTTATTTTCAGAATGTCTCTTATTTGAAATTGATTTTTTTTTGCTGATCTACTATCTGCAGAAGTAGTGGCATTTGTATTATCTCCCACTGTATATTATTTTTATATCACTCCTCTGAAAGGCACTCAAAGTGGTTTGTAAAAATAATTCGATTCCCATAAAGCAAATAATAAAGCAACGAGGTTGCAATAATTAATCAAAATATTTGGATACTCAAAATTCCATCTGGTCCCAAAATATTCCCATTTATGTAAATCTCATCTAGATTCTTGAATTAGGTGTCACTGGTTTTAGTTCACCACAATGCTTTTTACATACCATGCTATGTATTTCTACACCTAGATCCCATTCCAGTAGAAAATCGATGGTTTACCACATTTATGCCTGAAGAAAAATTTGATCACAAGATACTTAAATGGTAATGAGCAAGTGTCCTTTTGCTGGATGAGTTCAAAACAGTCATCTATTAGGGTGCTTTAAACTGGATTTCTGCATAGACAAGGAGTTGGTCACATTTTCCTAAATGACTACTTCCAAATGTATGATTTTGTGATTAAACAAACTTGGTTTTGTTGGATTCTCTTTATATTTGCAGCATTGGATTAAACTGTGCTTGGGGGGCAGTTGAAATGAGACCGTTCATTGAAGCAATAGGAAAATGTACAACTACTTACATCATTTGTTATCCCAATGCAGGTATGCATAGATCTGTCTGAATTCATCCCTTTCACAACAGTTGAAACAATAGGTGTTATGAAAGTACATACAGGTGCCATTATCAGCATTAAAATGAATTACTACACTGAGTAGCTTGTCAACCTGTCAGAGGTGAACCATTTATGAAACTTGGGGTGAATGGACTTTGTTAGGTGCTTGCTTTTTCAAAAAAAATGTGTAAGTGGCTTTAGTCTATGGCAAAATGGGCATACTTAAATGAAGTCAGAGGCTTGAAATTGTAAATGTGGTATGCAGATACTTCCAGTTTTAGATTTGTGGCCAAATGTTTTTCTTTGAGATAAAATTGTGAATAAACTGTTGAAGGAATTGTTTCTTTTACGAAAAATGGTTTTTGCTTTGCCAACTTGTGCTAAGTTTACTGTGAAGCAAAAACTTTAATAAGAGAGTTGCCTTCAGATAATTCAAATATTTACAAGATTTTTGTTCAAAAATGTTAGTGTTACATTTTCTTTCCATTTATAAATGTAAAAGATTTATAGAATTGAACATATTTTTCAGGTCTTCCTAACACCTTTGGTGGTTATGATGAAACGCCTCAGGTGACTGGCAAGCACATTAAGGTAAGACTATTTTATTGTGAGAATTTTATTATAGAAAAAATGTTTTGTACATTAGTCTGAGCTGTGTTCTTACAGAGTTCAATTGTATAATAGTGTAATGGTAAAAGCTGTGGGCATCTGTTGGACAGTGTTGGGTTTCAGAGTTTAGTTGATTGTGTTTTAGATACCAGATTTTCTGAAGTTTCACTGGCAACTGAGGCTGGCATTTTCAGTTGCAAGATGGTCTGCATAGCAGATCACAAGACAACTGAGCAGGAAGTGATCGGTCTATAGCCAAGCTAGTTTCCAATTGATACAGGATGGTGAGGGCTGGTCTCTAATGGTTCTAGTTTGTGCCTGATCCTCATTGATTATTTTGGAGATAATGGTTCCTGATTGGCCCTTTTTCCATTCTAGCTTCTGATTGTTCATTTTCTGATAACTGATTGGTTCATGCTAAGTTCTGATTGCTTATTCTAAGTGGCTGGTCCTAATTGGGTGTACATCTAGGCCGCTTTCTGATTTGCCGATTTTGGGAATTGATTTTTGGTTGGTTCTGCTTTTAGCAGGCTTGTATTGGTCATTTCCTCAGTTGAATTGAAGCTGTGGGCAGAGTTCTCTTATTTGTTGGTTGTGGACCTTGTGATCTTGTTGTGGCCCAGGACAGATAACCAAGCTTTGCAAAAGAGTGAATTCCTATGGCTTCAATTATGGATGAATCAACCTACTGTGGCTATAAAGACAGAACTCAGTCAATATTTGCCTCTAAAGATGCCAAAGATGCCAATTACTCTGGGAAAGAAATGCCAAACTGAAGATAGCTCTGTTGAGAGTGAAGATAATGACTCTGGGAATAAATAGCCACTAAATGTACTGATTCTTCACAGTTCCTCTTTAGACAAGGAGACGGCTTGGCATTGCCCACAAGTGCTCCGGATAGTTACTCCTTATGAGGAGATCACAAAACAGTGGCTTCTGGCAGTTTCAGTTTTAGAGTATGCGAGATGAGAAAAACGACTGCCCAAAGCAGAGTTTGGCATCTTTCCAAATGACACTGAATTCACATACTTCATTTTCAGATCCCTTTTGGAAATTGCTTGTTAACTGCTTTTTCAATTCAGAACTGTTATATACCGGGTGAGTCGCTTTTAATCTTTAATGAAAGAAGTTTTGAATACACACTAAAAGGCTTAAAATGGGGGGGGGGTGAAATGGGGAAGTAAACAGCAAAAGGGGGATTAGAATATTGATTTTGGAAAGTAAGGGTCCAAATGGATTTAAAATAAGATCTTGTAATTATAAGAATCCTTGTCATGGGAAAGTGTGGCTGTTTTGAATTCTTAAAAGAAATTTTTTTTGATAAGATGGACTTTGAAAGTTGGACACTGAGAGTAATCTGACAGTGGATTAAAAATGACTGAAACTGATTTGAGAGTAGATTTAAAAATGACTGAGACTGACCTGAGAGTGAATTTGAAAAAGACAGGCCACAAGAATGATATAGAAAAAAGATGCTACATTGAAATTGGCTGATGACTTAATAATTAAAGGGGAGGCGGGCTTGTGTCCCAGTGATACTACGTCGATCAGGAAGCTCCTGGATCGCTGTAGATATCTTCTCAGCTGGACGGTCCATTTGGACCTAAACCGTCCCAAAGAGACAGTGAAGGGAAAGAGCACGTCCTGTCGATCCCAGGGACATCGGAAAGTCCCTGGTTGATCCAGGAGAAGCTCCTTTTGCTGGCGGCGGAAAAGAGGCAGCCATCAAGCTGCTGAAGCTGGGACAGCTCGAAAGAAAGGCAAGATCAGATGAAGGTGTGTCGGTTTGGTGAGAGGTTCTTTTTTATTTACTTATCTCTGAAGAGAACACCCCAATAACTGGAAAGTGGACTTAAAAAGTAAAGAGAACAGTTTATAAGCGGCGAGATTAAGCTTTTCTTAAGATTGACGGCTTTTTCTTCCTTTTTATCTCTTCTGAACTATTTGATTTTTAAAGGGACTGGCTTTTCCTCTATGTAAAATAATCTTTTGTTCTGATGGTCTTTCCTTTTTTTTCCACCAATATTTTTTGGGATTAAACGCTGTTTATGATTTTAAGAACTTTTAGAAAAGAGAGCAATACCAATGTGCCTTCTTTTTTTCCCCCTTTTTTCTTGCTCTTGAGGGGAGGAGTGAAAGTGAAAAGCACTGCCATTTAGAGGCTTGGATATACTGTATTCCTCTCTTCTTCGTTTGTTTATCTATGTGAGCTGCATTCAAGGACATAGAGTTCCTTCTGAAAGAGATAGTGGGGTGAGCACGATGGATTGTATACACAGGTGCCCATCTGTGAACTATTGATAGCGGAACTCAGAGTTGGAACTGAAAGAAGAAGACTAAAGTGACCTTGAAAATATATTCTACTGGAAATTTGACTTGATATTCTAAAAAGCCTTGGACATCTGGGTGAGTAGTTTTTCTTTTTTCTCTTTGGCTGGATTTGTGGCTGCTCTATCTTTTCCATCCCCATTGATTGAATTTTTTATTTTTGGATTATCCCTTTCTCAATTTTTAGCCAGGAATTTTTCTTTTTCCTTTTCTCTGCCTATGATTTGCTCCCCTTTTCGCTTTTTTTCTTTTTTCATCTTGTTGATTCGCCATTGGATTAGGGTATATAAATACCTGAAGTCTGTTCCCTTTTTTCCCTTTTATTTTTTGAACCGGTAAACCACCTGTTGTTGCTTTTTGAGACCTCCTTTCTTCTTTACTTTTTTTTCTATTTTGTATACAAGTGGAACCAACTGGATTAAGGTGTACAAGACCTGAAGATTTTTTTGTTTCTTTATTTTTTATATTCCTTAATATTTTTAATGTTTTACTTTTTTTCCCTTTTTTCTCTACTTATTTTTATTATTTTTGGAGGGCCCTCTGCTTTTTTGGGGCCCTACTAGGAAATAACTATAAAATGAGTAGAAAAGCAGTAACTCCAAGCTCTCAATCAACAACTCCTGCTTCATTCCATCTGGAGGTCAGCGATCAATACAGGCAATGTTGCAACAGGGAAAGGAAAAAGAAGGAGGATACATTACAGAAGATTTTGCAAGGAATTCAAATTCTACAGACAAAGTAGAAAATGTTGAAAAGAGTAATGAGAATATCTCCCAAAAAATTGAACAGACAAAGGTGGAGAAGATTCAGCAGAAAATAGATAAGACGGATGAAAAAGTTGAAAATATTCATACAGAAAATTGGAAAGACAGATGGGAAAGTGGAAAATATCCAAGAGATGATGACAAATATGATGAAAAGATTAAGAAAATTGAAGAGCAGGACGAACAAAGAGATAAGGAAATTGGAAATATCAATATCAGATTGAGTGAAGTTGAAAAAGACAGGATTGAATCATTGAGAGAGAGGAGAGATGGATAGATCAGAATTTTACTTGAGATTTCAAAATGTAGAGGAAGAAAAGGGTGAAAACCTCATTGGAAAAATGATAGAAAATATTGCGGAAGCACTAGAAATAACGAAAGGGAAAATGATGGATGGAATGGATGAAGTGTTTCATGTACTACAAGATATGCAATGAGAATAAGCTACCAAGAGAAGTCCATATTAGATTTACTAAGAAAATTATTAAAACACAAATTTGCAAATGACAAGAGAAAAGACATTAAAGTATAAAGACAAAGAAATTGTGGTGCTGAACAGGTACCAAGAAGAGTAAGAAGAGAAGAGAGAGGAGAGAAGTACCTCTTTCTAACCAAAGAACTGCTTAGAAAAGGAATAAATTATAGATGGCTGATACCAGAAGGCCTTCTGTTTACATGGTGGAACAAAGACATAGAATTGACATGGTTGAAAAGCGGAATCATTTTATTATGAATATATTAGAGGAAAGGAGGAAGATACAAGAAAAGAAGAGCCCCTGATTGAACCTCAAAAGGAGTGATAGCAGTAATTGAAAGAGAAAAGGAAAAGAAGAAGGCGAGTAGGCGGGCGCCAGAGAGAACGAAGAGAAATAAGATCCAATAAATCCCTCTTACAAAATCTAAAATGGAGGAAGAAAAACTGGTTATGATGAATATAAATGGACCCAATTCAATCATTAAAAGAAGGAAAGTATTTCACAAATTGGAGAAATTAAAATTTGATATAATTTGCCTACAAGAGGTACATATTAAAAAACAACATGAACACGTACTGAAACAAAAAAATTAGGAAAATTGTTTACTTCATTGGCACAATGTAAAAAAAGAGGCGTGGTTCTATATATTAAAGAAACAATTTCGGCTGAATTAATTTATACAGATGATGATGGAAGAATCTTAATGGTAGAAATAATGGACAATAATACTAAAATACTTTTAATAGCAATATATGCTCCAAATGACCACCAAGAGGAATTTTATAATAAACTCCATAAAAAAATAATTGAACTGGACTACATTAATTTATGCATGATGGGAGATTTTAATGGAATAATTAATGAGCAGCTAGATTACAAAGAAAGCTAGAAAGAAACTACCAAAACCCTTTTTTCAAATGATAGAAGAAATAAATTTAAAAGATGCATGGAGAGAGAGAGAAATATAGGAAATAAACAATATACATTTTACTCAAACAGGCATGAATCATGGTCAAGAATAGATATGATATGGACATCAGCTGATCTATCTTTTAATATACAAAAAATTGAAATAGAAGCAAGTATTTGGGCCGATCATAATCCAATGATTATTATTTGGAAAGGACAAAGATGAGATCTAGATGGACATTAAACAATAAGATATTAAAGGAAGAAGATTTTAAACAGAAAATGAGAGAGAACTGGTATTCTTTTTTAAGAAAATAAGAAAGAGGATACATCGTTACAGAATCTCTGGGACACGATGAAGGCCTATACAAGAGGCTTGATAATTGACTATACAAGGAAAAGAAATATCAAACAAAAAAAGACTTTTAAAACATTAGAGAAGAATATAAAAAAAACTGGAAAAAGAACTACAGAAATTTCACACAAAAAAGATGTTAAAATCAAAATGGATATAACCAAACATAAAATGGAATTAATGGAAAAAGAAGAGCTAGCCCAAAGATTAAAAATGCTAAACAGAATTATTTTGAGGACATAAACAAACCAGGAAGATGGTTAGCCTATAAATTAAGAAAGGAAAGAGAATCAAGGAAAATTAGCCATTTAATAGATGAAGAAGGACATCCTTGTTACGGAAATGAAGGGAAAAAAAAGAATTATACAAGACTATTATGGAAAATTGTACTATCAAGAGAGTATTCAAGAAGAAAAAATTAAACAATATATACAAAAGGCAAAGTTACCACAGATACCTAAAGATATCGAAATAATGTTAGAAGAGAATATAACAATGATGGAGTTAACAGAAACAAAATACAGGGAAAGCACCAGGCCTGGATGGTTTACCAGTGGAATTTTATAAGACTTTTCAGGAGGTGTTAAACCTCCAATTATTAGAAGTTATGAATGAAGTAATGCAAGAGAAGAGAATACCAAGACTTGGTCAGAAGCTTATATCACACTTATACCGAAGGAAGACACAGACTTACAACAAGTTAAAATTATAGGCCTATTTCCTATTAAATTCAGACTATAAAATTTTTGCTTCAATTTTGCAGAAAGACTGAAAAGATACTTAAACAACTTTATACATGTTGACCAAAATGGGTTTCTGCCAAAAGACAAATCAAACATAAATGTGAGAATAATCCTGGACACTCTGGGTACTATGAGGCACATCCTGAAAAGCAAATGGCCTTGATGTTTCTGGATGCTCAAAAAAGCCTTTGATAACGTGAGTTGGCTTCATGTTACTACAATTGACACAAATGGGCTTTGGCAAAAATTTTATATGCTATTGAGACTATACATTCTGAACAAACTGCAAGGGTTGATAAATGGAGAATTGACAGAGCCTATAAATATAAGAAAAGGGACTAGACAAGGCTGCCCACTGTTGCCCCTGCTGTTTGTGTTAACCTTAGAAGTGTTAAACAGGTGTATTAGAGAAGATAAACAAAATAAAAGGAATGAAAATTAAAAGAGAAGAATATAAGTTACAAGCCTTGCAGATGACCTGGTATTTATATTAGGAGACCCACTGGAATCAGCGTTAAGCTAATTGAAAGAATAGAAGAGTATGGAGAAGTAGCAGGATTGAAAATTAATAAAGACAAAACAAAGATATTAACAAAGAATATGTTAGCAAGACAGAAGAAAGAATTGGAAGAAGCTTTAGAAATACAGGTCACAAGTAAGGTTAAGTATCTAGGGATATATATTACAGCAAGATGTAGTACACTGAAGGAGGATAATTACATTAAACTTAAACAGCAGATAGCGACAGACTTGGAAAAATGGAAAAACTTACAACTATCGTTGATTGGGAGAATATCAACAATCAAGATGAATGTATGCCTAGAATTCTATACTTATTCGAGACAATTCCAATCAGATTAGGGAAAGATTTTTGAAGACCTAAATCGAATGATGTTGAAAATATATGGCAAGGCAAAAAAGCAAGAATAAAGCTTAAGTTATTGCAGGATGCAAGATTAAGAGGAGGGTTTGCCTTGCCCAATTGGGAACTATACTATCAGGCGGCAAATTTGAGTGGGTAAAAGATGGATAACACTAAGGAATACTAGATTATTGACTCTAGAAGGACATGACTTGTTATTGGGGTGGCATGCATTCCTTTGGTATAAGGGAACTAAAAACACAAGGGTATTTTAGAAGACATTATATTCAAGAAGCTTTGTTTTTAAACTGGGAGAAGATTAAAAAACAACATTACTTGAAAATTCCAATATGGATATCTACTATTGAAGCCTTTTCATATCCAGTAATATATAAAAAGGAACAAACAGTTAGATATGGTGAGATATTGAATGAAAGGGGTGAACTTAAATCTATGCAAGCGTTGGAAGAACAAGGTATAAAAATGAATTGGTTTTCATATTTGCAAGTACAATCTAGATTTGATAAGGATATTAAAGTAGAAGGTATTTATAACAAGCAGATTGGGCTAGACAAAATATTGATGGGTACTGATGAAAAGGTGATTTAAAAACTTTATGGATATTTTTAGAAATTAAAATGGAAGAGGAACAAGTTAAAGAAACAATGATTGCTTGGGGAAAAAATTTTGGATATGGGATTGATCTAGAGAAATGGGAAAAATTATGGTCCCAGAATTATAAAATGACAAATGTCAACTGCTTATAAAGAAAATTTGTATAAGATGTTTTACAGGTGGCACTTACCCCCAACGAAAATTGCAAGAATGTTTAAGAATAAATCGGATAAATGTGGAAATGTCATCAGATACCTGGATCATATTACCATATGTGGTGGACGTGTTCGGATGCAAAAAGATATTGGACTAAAATCCACATATGGTTGGAAAAAATGATACAAAACAACACATAGACTTGAAACCAGAAATATTTTTATTGGGAATTATACCAGATATCTACAATAAAGAGTTGAAATATTTGATTGTAAATGTTTTAACAGCAGCTAGAATTGTATTTGCCAAAAATTGGAAGAATGATAAAATACCTATGCAGGAGGAAGTGATTAGGAAAATTATGGACTGTGCTGAAATGAGTAAATTGACATTTGAAATTAGAGAACAGAAGATAAACAATTTTACAAGATATGGGATTTGTTTTATCAATGGTTGGATAAAAAGACTTGGTAATGCAATAGACTATATAATTTTGTAATAGAAAATTAATAGGCTGATATAAAATATAATGTTGATATATATAACCATTGGATGAAAGTATAACATAAATTTTAGATAAAAATATATCTTCGTATATATGATGAAATAAATAGTTTATTGTACACAAGTAATAATTGATAAATACATAATGTTTATTGATAAAATTTTCTTTTGATAAATTGTGAGTGATGAATATGAAAGGATGACACAAAGATTTGTAACCAACTGACACACTGTATGTATATATGGAAGATGGTTTTTATGTTTTGTATGTCCGTTTGTATGTTTGTATCAAAAATAAAAAAATTTTTATAAAAAAAAACAAATTAAAAGGGATATACAAATGACAAACCCCAAATAATGATCTGATAAACTTCCAACACTGAATTTAAAAAAGATGTTAAAGTTTTGAATAATTTTCTGAGAAGGACAAAGACAAAAAAAATGAAATCAATTTCTAGGACATACTCCGAGGGATGTAATCAAGATGATTAAAAATAAAAGAATGTAAAGTTGGTTTATTTGTTCAAGGTTAAAAACAGATCTGTTGGTATCTCTGGAACCCTGTAATCGACTTTTGGACCAGGTCTGAATCAACATTTTGTTGTAATTTGAGAGAAGGTGA
>CM019148.1:77450773-77467267 GCA_009733165.1 Naja naja | reverse complement strand
TGCCTGGTTTAGTGAAGGGTGGAAAAGTCCCAATATGTCATGTGATACCATCATGATGATGCAAGTTTGACACCCCGGTTTATGACATTCTCAATTCAGATTTGGAAATTTGTGTCAGGAGATTTTTAAAATGTACTTTTCCCTTAAGTATAGAGAAGTTTTAGAAATGAAACAAGAAAAGGGACACAGTAATCTTTATCTGTTTTCTGGAATTCTTGTACAAAGTCAAGATAGTATAGTGAAGCAAATAGAGCCAAACCTGGATCTTTAGTCTAATTTGCCTAAGAGATAAAGTTTATAATATGGATCATTCCTTGACTTGTCTCTCTGAGCCTTGAAGATCTCTGTGAAGTTCATACTCCAGCCTGACTGAAGCTTTAATATGGGATTAAAATAAAGTTTGCGAAATATTGCAATTTTTTTTTATGTGTACCAATATGTTTTCTGCATTGCACTCAGTTGAGGTGAGGTCTTATTAAGGCATCTTACCTGATTCAGTTTCTGTATGGACTCTCAGGGTCTATTTTGTAATAAATCCTGCAATAGATGACACAGGTCAGCGTGTTTCTTGTGGTTACAAATGTCCAGCAGGCTCCACTGTAGTTTGCATAGTTTTCTTGACTCTCCGTATGCATGTTTTGGAGCAGGGTTGAGCTGTACACTTTCATTAGTGGTAATTTGTTCCTTTCTCTTCCATATTTATGAAATGAGAATTTCCTAGAGTAAAGGATTAATTTACTGTGATATTTTCATTGGACAGGCAGCTCTCTTTGCTCTCCAAAAGTTATTTGAAGAAGAATATGAACCAAGACCCTTGTTTGTGAGTATATTCTAATTAAATTTAGAATTATCCAGTTCTTCTGAAAAAGATCACATTTCCTTTTTCCAGTAGTTAATATAATCAAGAACATTGTGTTTTGGAAACCTCAGATATTCTGTGTTAGCTTGCTCTTTCCAATATGTGCTTTATAATCATATTATATGGTAATAAATAAATGACCTGCCATACACAGCAGTCTGAAAATGTCCCTCAATAATATTACCAGTGTGCCAAATAATAAGAATCTTGCCTGGCCTCCTAATTATTGTCCCTTGGAAGATGCCAGCCTTGAATCCAGTAATTTTCACACTAAGTTATGGCTTCATTAGCTGATAAAGCTGAATTGTGGGCTCAGCAACTGTAATATGTGGCATATTTTGTCTGTTTCACATGTTCAAAAATATGTTAATTCCTGCCTGGAGTCTCTGCATGCTAAAAATACAAATAAATAATAATATTGCTCAGTGTGCAATTCTATGCTCTAACTCAGGGTAGCTGCTGCTGAGTCTTGGAATGTCCCCTCTTCTCCCCACCCGCTGCCTTTACGTTTGCTGTTTTAAATGTGCTGAGGTCCAGCTAGGAACTTCAATAGCAGCCGAAAGCTTCCTAAATCTTATTGATAGCTTCCTGTTCCCCACTGCTCCATACAGATAGCAGGCAACACCTCCTTCTCCTGCCTAGAGCAGCCAGACTGTCTGGTACAAGAGTGGGTAGTTGGATGTTTTGATGAGATAGTTACATCCCATCTGTCCTTAACTGACCAATGAATGTACTGTTGGAGAGGATTGCAATAAAGCCCAATAAGTTGTCTTCTGCACCTTGTGACCTGAAGCTGGGAGATGATAATCCCACCACGGAGCATCTGTCATTGACTAAAGGAGGGACATGTATTTAACACATATATTCTCCACGGGCTCTTGGCACTTGATGCCCCCAAATTATTTTCCTGACATGAGAGCATTTGTTGCACAAGGGTAGCAAGGAAAACCAATCATTTTGCTTTTATAAGCTTGTGGTATTTTAGGGCACAACGGGTAGGCTTAACAGAGAAGAACTTGATATGTACAATAATTTAGAGGATAGTCTGTTGAACTGATATTGCTGCTACTTTTGGTTCTGCTATATGTTATCGTTTCCATAGAGACCTTAAGTGATTTTGTGTGGGGTTTTTTTTTGGTAGTGAACATATACACT
Source organism: Naja naja (assembly GCA_009733165.1). Classification (NCBI taxonomy): domain Eukaryota; kingdom Metazoa; phylum Chordata; class Lepidosauria; order Squamata; family Elapidae; genus Naja; species Naja naja. The sequence continues at coordinate 77,465,253 of CM019148.1, read as the reverse complement.
GTATACCAGATTAGAAATATAACCCTAATTAAAAAGGCTTACAATGTTCGGAAGAAATGTCAAAACTTCATAAGGCAGAATAAAAGACAGATGAGAAGGTCTTATTCACATACTGCTATAGAAAATGGACTGTTTTTTTTTTAAATCCTTATTTGAGCAAAATCATTAAAATTCAACTGGGTTTTTAAGTATTGAATACAGATAAAAATTTATTCTGCTGTGCTTCCTGGATAGAGCGGCCCTCTCCAGGCAGTTCCCCTTAAAGGAACTGAAGCTTCAGCCCAGGGGTGGCTGGGGTTTGTGGGTATTGTAGTCCCCCAGTGCACAGAAGGGATCTGGATATTGTGGTCCTCAAATGCATGGAAGGGATTTGAAGAAAGATGGGATGGGGGGAAAAGTCACTCATTTCCAATTTTGTGGCAAGTCGGATGTTTTCCCCAGAAGCATTAAAGTTAATTTCACTTTAGCATCTATTATTGCACTGTTTTTAACGTTGTTGCTTTGCCTTCCTCCCTACTCTTCTCCTTGTGGTCTATAGGTATCAGGAACCATTGTCGATAAAAGTGGCCGTACTCTTTCTGGGCAGACTGGGGAAGCATTTGTCATCAGCATATCTCACAGCCAGCCACTTTGGTGAGAAAACAGACACCCTGGATATGCTTTACAATAAGTGTTGCAATAGATTCTCTAAACATTTTGCTAAAAGAGATTCCACAAGGAGCTTGCAGAGTTGTTAATTGCTGCTATTGCTCAGATTATCCACAGTCTAACACCACTGGCTGTTTTCAGAGAAATCATTAATTTCAAAGGATTCATTTTGTCATAGGAAAATGCAGATGATAATCTGGAGAAATCAAATCCTGCCAGGTCTCTTAGTATGGTTTCTTGACAGCTGGAAAGGGTGCTGCTACACACACACACACACACATATATACACACAGACATCAAATTGTCTCATAAGTGCTCAGGGTCAGTATACCAACTTTCTATCCACTTGTGTAATCTTGATTTGCTTGGTGATTTTCTTCCTTGTTCCCACAGTTTGTGCATTGGATATGATTCCAAACAGACCTGCATTTTTCCTCCTCCAGTCTGTGCTTGAAGCTTGAAAACAGTTAATAAATACCGCCAAGCAGATGAGTACTTTAGGTTTATCAGCTGAAGAAATTAGAACAGCTGCTTTGTTTGTCCCTGGTTGACAAAATTTGTCACATCTGGTAAAGTTTGGAAATGCTTGACGTGAAGCTCTACTGCGGTTAATTCATCTCATTACGCAGATGCAGTGCAGCAGTTACAGGCTGAAGTCGGTTCTGCTCTTCCTCTGCTTTTGTGTCTTGTGGAAATGACTGATCAAAAAGGAGAAAGCAAGAAGGAATAGAAAATCTGTAAAGGAAGGTCAACAAATGAGGCTGGTAGGAAAATAGATGAAATGCATCTATTGGGGCAAAGAACCTAAAGTGAAAAGGGAGCTCTGATTGGCGAGTTAAAAAGTGTAAAAAGCTTATAAATCAGACATGACTTAACAGAATTAAATAGAAATAATTTATTTATGGATTGATAAGGGCATCTTTGGCCCTACTTTATCCTGGCTACAGGTCTTGTTGAATAATAAGATATATAATAGTAAGATATATATCCAGGGGTGGGATTCTACCAGATCGGCCCGGTTCGGGTTAACTGGTAGCTCCAAAGATCAGCTGGGAGTGAACAGGTTCGGTTTGCTCCAACCATCAGCTGTTGGGCCCACTCACCCGGGCTATAGGCTGTGCTTTATATCCTGTTTTTCAAGCTCGACTGATTCGCGTGGCACAGTGGATTGCTGCGCGTCAGCTGTTTAACACATAGGGATTGCTGGAGAAGGTCAGTAGCAAGTGCTCTGCTCATGCAAAGCGCGCCACCGAACAGGTTGTTATACCAGTTGAATCGCACCCCTGTATATATCTAACTTTATTTATACTATTTGAATGACTTGCAGCTGTATACCCTTGCTATATTTCCGATTCTATCATTACATGCCTTTGTGAAGCAGTGCAGCAGAGGTCATTGATCTTTTATACAATTAATTGGTGTCTGCCAATTTTATAATCACCCCAGTTTGTTTTAAAATGTTAGCAACATAGATCATGTAAAAAAAAGTAAATATGGAATCTATGCATATATTGAAGGATACATAATCAGCTGAATACAAAAATGGAGGTATTTCTGGTCAAATAGCATGTTTCAAAAATGCTCAACTGAGCAGCAGAAGATTGTGCAACCTTTGCAAGGTACAAAGCTAAACATCCAATTTTTCTGCAGATATTTATTTATTTATTTATTTATTTATTTATTTATTTATTTATTTATTTGACATATGTGCTTCCTCTCCTCAAGACTCAAGCTTACAATTAAAATACAACAGTAAATAAATTAAATTAATTAAAAAGATAACATTAATGTAATTAACGCTAAAACCCCAATTAGATGACCCCAACCCAGGAGAGTCAGCACAACCCAGATTGTAGGAAGAGCCAAAAGTCAAATCATGGTGGAAGGAGCGAAGATCGGGCCAACGGAGCTCTGAAGAAGATTCCACAAAGTGGGAGCCGCCACAGAATAGGCCTTCCGGTCGCCGCTGTTTACATTGTGTTGCAGATGGCACCCAGACCCTGCTCTGCACAAGACAGGGCTGCATTAGATAGCCGTTCTGTAAATAACCTGTTTATAGATTCTGAATGAGAAAAGTGAATACAACAAGTGAAGAGATTTGGACAGCTTTCTAACTATTACTTTGTAATAGCTGGTGGCATCCTTTGCAAGAACAAATAACTTTGCAATATTTCCTCTAGCCAGTTAAAAGTCTGTTCTTTCTTTTGAATGTGTTCTTCATTTACTTGCAAAACTCTTCTAGCTCAGATTTGAAATACTCTTATATCCCCTGGGTACAATTTCATGTTTGAGATTTCTCAGTACTGTTCAGTCTGGAGTCTGAACAGTTCATTACCTTTTCTGTTATATAAGTTCATGGTTGTTGAAGTATGTATCAGATTCTCTTACTTCTGATCTCTTTTCAGCTGGAATCATGTCTTTTTCGACTGGAATTAATTTTGATATATTGAATCTATGTATCATTATTCTTGGGCTCCTTGTGCTTATTATTTGTCTTGTTATTGTGACAGCTGTCCTAGGTATATTATTGGTCAGGTGGTCCTTGCTTAACAACACCTGGGACTAGCAATTTCATTGCTAAGCAACATGGTCGTTACATGAGACATCACATAACCATGATGTGAGATTTTACTGTCAGCTTCTCCATCGTTGGAAGCAGGCTGTGTAGTGCACAAATAGAAATGACCACAAAACACTGCAATAGTTATAAAAGCTGTTGGTTGTAAATTGCCTGAATCTTGATCATCTGAGTGCCACGATGCTCCTAAGTGCAACAACTGGTTGTTGCACTTATGGTTGTAAAGTTACTTGTTCAGCACCATGGTAACTCTGAATGGTTGCAACACAGGACAGTTTAGTGAAGACTAGCTGTATAGGTGGTATTATACTGTGGATAATTTCTACAGCTAAGCCTCTCAGAAGGCTATTTGCAGTGAACTGTGAATTCTTGTTTAGCAGAGTTCACACAACCTTCATTGCTGACTGAATCAAAGATTACTGCTTCTTAGCACAAATAATCTCTGCTTAATCAAAGATTGACTGAATCAAAGATTGCATAAACCTCCCCATGGATTATAAAAAATGTAAGAAGTCAATGAGATGGCATTAGTTTACAAAATGTTAGGAGAATGTCCAGTGATAGGACTGTCAATTTAAACATTTTTCAGAAGTTAATATCTACTATAATATTTTTTAGAAGATGCAGTATTACAATGGAATACATCTCTTACCTTTTGCATTGCAGTGAGTAAAGCACTATTATGTATCAATAGGGCCACGGACCTTATTTTTAAAGTGAAAACTCCACCAGCAGTCTTAACTGCAATCTGTCTGAATCTCCTTCTGTAAGTATGTTCTCAATAGCAGCCTGCTGAGAGATTGTTAAAGCTTAATCTGAACTGGAGGTGCAGGGAATCACTGCCTTATAAGAACTGAAGCCGTAAAAAAAGAAAAGAAAAAAGAAAAGAACTGAAGCCATAAATTCAATTTTACTTATTTTCACATGAGGGAAAGCTTTACTCTCATCTTTTCTTCAGTCATCCTAAAATCTCTGACCCTGCTTGTGCTTTTTATCATCAGGGAGGATTATTGTTTTCCTTTTGTTTTTATAGCATTTTACTACATTTTACTCCTTGGTAAGGTGAGAGAGATGTTCTATATTATATCTATATTCTTTTATTCTTTTATTGTTTTATATGGCATTTTTATATTTTTGTAAGCCACCTTGAGTCATCATATGCGAGTAGGTGGCAATATAAATTTTCTGAATATGTATGCAACTTCTCAGGTAGTCAAAATTAGCTTGTTGGAACAAATCATATTTGGTAATTTAGGGTAGCTCTTTCTCCAACTGATACTTCAATTCCCAGAATTCTGGGTAGTACTTATGCTGAGTGGGGAATTATGGGAGTTGACACCCCATCTTTGGAGGACTTCTAGCTAGAGACAGATGGGCAAGGTATTTTCTTGTGAGGGGGCATATTTCTCCTGATCAGCTCCTTGAAGTAGCAGAGGAATTGAGCTGCTCAGTTTTCTCTGATAGAGTGATTGCTGGGCATGTATAACCATGCCCAGAAAACCTCAGGAGGCCATTGAAGCAACTACAGGGAGCCTTCACGTGGCTTCTTTGCAGTTGACATATGTGAATCCAAAGCTTGGTGGAGGCTTATCTTCTGCAGACTTGTTTTTGTTATTAGTTCAGTGAGATTCTCACCTTTATTCCTGACTAGTTACTAAATTAGCTTTATGCATGAAGAATCTCTGGCAACCTCAGCAAGCAGCTGCTGCCTAGGAAGCTAATCACTGATGATGTTAATCGCTCTTATTCTTAATTACTTATTTAAAAGATTTATATGGCTGCCTTAAGCAACTTTTTCTAGCTTTGAAGTTTGAAATTGCAAAGTACAGTTGAATTGGGAAGTTTATATGAGATTTCACTCTCCATCCCTGCCCTCCCCATGTGTCTTTGGTTTTAATGTTTGTTTTTAAGTTTTTATATTTTAGCTTTTATGTAAATAACACGACTGGAAGATTTTTATTTTCAGAATGTCTCTTATTTGAAATTGATTTTTTTTTTGCTGATCTACTATCTGCAGAAGTAGTGGCATTTGTATTATCTCCCACTGTATATTATTTTTATATCACTCCTCTGAAAGGCACTCAAAGTGGTTTGTAAAAATAATTCGATTCCCATAAAGCAAATAATAAAGCAACGAGGTTGCAATAATTAATCAAAATATTTGGATACTCCAAAATTCCATCTGGTCCCAAAATATTCCCATTTATGTAAATCTCATCTAGATTCTTGAATTAGGTGTCACTGGTTTTAGTTCACCACAATGCTTTTTACATACCATGCTATGTATTTCTACACCTAGATCCCATTCCAGTAGAAAATCGATGGTTTACCACATTTATGCCTGAAGAAAAATTTGATCACAAGATACTTAAATGGTAATGAGCAAGTGTCCTTTTGCTGGATGAGTTCAAAACAGTCATCTATTAGGGGTGCTTTAAACTGGATTTCTGCATAGACAAGGAGTTGGTCACATTTTCCTAAATGACTACTTCCAAATGTATGATTTTGTGATTAAAACAAACTTGGTTTTGTTGGATTCTCTTTTATATTTGCAGCATTGGATTAAACTGTGCTTTGGGGGCAGTTGAAATGAGACCGTTCATTGAAGCAATAGGAAAATGTACAACTACTTACATCATTTGTTATCCCAATGCAGGTATGCATAGATCTGTCTGAATTCATCCCTTTCACAACAGTTGAAACAATAGGTGTTATGAAAGTACATACAGGTGCCATTATCAGCATTAAAATGAATTACTACACTGAGTAGCTTGTCAACCTGTCAGAGGTGAACCATTTATGAAACTTGGGGTGAATGGACTTTGTTAGGTGCTTGCTTTTTCAAAAAAATGTTTCATTGTTTGGTGTGTGACAGATGAGCTTAAAATTAAGTGGCTTTAGTCTATGGCAAAATGGGCATACTTAAATGAAGTCAGAGGCTTGAAATTGTAAATGTGGTATGCAGATACTTCCAGTTTTAGATTTGTGGCCAAATGTTTTTCTTTGAGATAAAATTGTGAATAAACTGTTGAAGGAATTGTTTCTTTTGAAAAATGGTTTTGCTTTGCCAACTTGTGCTAAGTTTACTGTGAAGCAAAAACTTTAATAAGAGAGTTGCCTTCAGATAATTCAAATATTTACAAGATTTTTGTTCAAAAATGTTAGTGTTACATTTTCTTTCCATTTATAAATGTAAAAGATTTATAGAATTGAACATATTTTTCAGGTCTTCCTAACACCTTTGGTGGTTATGATGAAACGCCTCAGGTGACTGGCAAGCACATTAAGGTAAGACTATTTTATTGTGAGAATTTTATTATAGAAAAAATGATTTGTACATTAGTCTGAGCTGTGTTCTTACAGAGTTCAATTGTATAATAGTGTAATGGTAAAAGCTGTGGGCATCTGTTGGACAGTGTTGGGTTTCAGAGTTTAGTTGATTGTGTTTTAGACACCAGATTTTCTGAAGTTTCACTGGCAACTGAGGCTGGCATTTTCAGTTGCAAGATGGTCTGCATAGCAGATCACAGACAACTGAGCAGGAAGTGATCGGTCTATAGCCAAGCTAGTTTCCAATTGATACAGGATGGTGAGGGCTGGTCTCTAATTGGTTCTTAGTTTGTGCCTGATCCTCATTGATTATTTTGGAGATAATGGTTCCTGATTGGCCCTTTTTCCATTCTAGCTTCTGATTGTTCATTTTCTGATAACTGATTGGTTCATGCTAAGTTCTGATTGCTTATTCTAAGTGGCTGGTCCTAATTGGGTGTACATCTAGGCCGCTTTCTGATTTGCCGATTTTTGGGAATTGATTTTTGGTTGGTTCTGCTACTTTTGAGGCTTGTATTGGTCATTTCCTCAGTTGAATTGAAGCTGTGGGCAGAGTTTCTCTTATTTGTTGGTTGTGGACCTTGAGATCTTGTTGTGGCCCAGGACAGATAACCAAGCTTTGCAAAAGAGTGAATTTCCTATGGCTTCAATTATGGATGAATCAACCTACTGTGGCTATAAAGACAGAACTCAGTCAATCTTTGCCTCTAAAGATGCCAATTACTTCTGGGAAAGAAATGCCAAACTGAAGATAGCTCTGTTGAGAGTGAAGATAATGACTCTGGCAGAATAAATAGCCACTAAATGTACTGATTCTTCACAGTTCCTCTTTAGACAAGGAGACGGCTTGGCATTGCCCACAAGTGCTCGGATAGTTACTCCTTATGAGGAGATCACAAAACAGTGGCTTCTGGCAGTTTTAGAGTATTGCAGATGAAAACGACTGCCCAAAGCAGAGTTTGGCATCTTTCCAAATGACACTGAATTCACATACTTCATTTTCAGATCCTTTTGGAAATTGTTAACTGCTTTTTCAATTCAGAACTGTTATATACTGGTGATCGCTTTTAATCTTTAATGAAGAAGTTTTGAATACACACTAAAAGGCTTAAAATGGGGGGGGGGTGAAATGGGGAAGTAAACAGCAAAAGGGGGATTAGAATATTGATTTTGGAAAGTAAGGGTCCAAATGGATTTAAAATAAGATCTTGTAATTATAAGAATCTTGTCATGGGAAAGTGTGGCTGTTTTGAATTCTTAAAAGAAATTTTTTTTGATAAGATGGACTTTGAAAGTTGGACACTGAGAGTAATCTGACAGTGGATTTAAAAATGACTGAAACTGATTTGAGAGTAGATTTAAAAATGACTGAGACTGACCTGAGAGTGAATTTGAAAAAGACAGGCCACAAGAATGATATAGAAAAAAGATGCTACATTGAAATTGGCTGATGACTTAATAATTAAAAGGGGAGGGCAGGGCTTGTGTCCCAGTGATACTACGTGCGATCAGGAAGCTCCTGGATCGCTGTAGATATCTTCTCAGCTGGACGGTCCATTTGGACCTAAACCGTCCCAAAGAGACAGTGAAGGGAAAGAGCACGTCCTGTCGATCCCAGGGACATCGGAAAGTCCCTGGTTGATCCAGGAGAAGCTCTTTTGCTGGCGGAAAAAGGCAGCCATCAAGCTGCTGAAGCTGGGACAGCTCGAAAGAAAGGCAAGATCAGATGAAGGTGTGTCGGTTTGGTGAGAGGTTCTTTTTATTTACTTATCTCTGAAGAGAACACCCCAATAACTGGAAAGTGGACTTAAAAAGTAAAGAGAACAGTTTATAAGGCGAGATTAAGCTTTTCTTAAGATTGACGCTTTTCTTCCTTTTTATCTCTTCTGGAACTATTTGATTTTAAAAGGGACTGGCTTTTCCTCTATGTAAAATAATCTTTTGTTCTGATGGTCTTTTCCTTTTTTTTCCACCAATATTTTTTGGATTAAACGCTGTTTATGATTTTAAGAACTTTTAGAAAAGAGAGCAATACCAATGTGCCTTTTCTCTTTTTCCCCTTTTTCTTGCTCTTGAGGGGAGGAGTGAAAGTGAAAGCACTGCCATTTAGAGGCTTGGATATACTGTATTCCTTCTTCTTCGTTTGTTTATCTATGTGAGCTGCATTCAAGGACATAGAGTTCCTTCTTGAAAGAGATAGTGGGGTGAGCACGATGGATTGTATACACAGGTGCCCATCTGTGAACTATTGATAGTGAACTCAGAGTTGGAACTGAAAGAAGAAGACTAAAGTGACCTTGAAAATATATTCTACTGGAAATTTGACTTGATATTCTAAAAAGCCTTGGACATCTGGTGGCAGTAGTTTTCTTTTTTCTCTTTGGCTGGATTTGTGGCTGCTCTATCTTTTCCACCCCATTGATTGAATTTTTATTGTTTGGATTATCCTTTTTCAATTTTTAGCCAGGAATTTTTCTTTTTCCCTTTTCTCTGCCTATGATTTGCTCCCTTTTGCTTTTTTCTTTTTTCATCTTGTTGATTCGCATTGGATTAGGGTATATAAATACCTGAAGTCTGTTCCCCTTTTTTCCTTTTATTTTTTGAACTGGTAACCACCTGTTGTTGCTTTTGAGACCTTCCTTTTCTTCTTTACTTTTTTTCTATTTTTGTATACAAGTGGAACCAACTGGATTAAGGTGTACAAGAACCTGAAGATTTTTTTTGTTTCTTTTTTTTTATATTCCTTAATATTTTTAATTTTTACTTTTTTTCCTTTTTTCTACTTATTTTTATTATTTTTGGAGGCCCTCTGCTTTTTTGGGGCCCTACTAGAAATAACTATAAAATGAGGAAAAGCTAACTCCAAGCTCTCAATCAACAACTCCTGCTTCTTCACCATCTGGAGGTCAGCGATCAATACAGGCAATGTTGCAACAGGGAAAGGAAAAAGAAGGAGGATACATTACAGAAGATTTTGCAAGGAATTCAAATTCTACAGACAAAAGTAGAAAATGTTGAAAAGAGTAATGAGAATATCTCCCAAAAAATTGAACAGACAAAAGGTGGAGAAGATTCAGCAGAAAATAGATAAGACGGATGAAAAAGTTGAAAATATTCAATAGAAAATTGGAAAGACAGATGGGAAAGTGGAAAATATCCAAGAGATGATGACCAAATATGATGAAAAGATTAAGAAAATTGAAGAGCAGGACGAACAAAGAGATAAGGAAATTGGAAATATCAATATCAGATTGAGTGAAGTTGAAAAAGACAGGATTGAATCATTGAGAGGAGAGATGGATAGATCAGAATTTTACTTGAGATTTCAAAATGTGAGGAAGAAAAGGTGAAAACCTCATTGGAAAAATGATAGAAATATTGGGAAGCACTAGAAATAACGAAAGGAAAATGATGGATGGAATGGATGAAGTGTTTTATACATAAGATATGCAATGAGGAATAAGCTACCAAGAGAAGTCCATATTAGATTTACTAAGAAAATTATTAAAACACAAATTTTGCAAATGACAAGAGAAAAGACATTAAAGTATAAAGACAAAGAAATTGTGGTGCTGAAACAGGTACCAAGAAGAGTAAGGAGAGAGGAGAGAGTACCTCTTTCTAACCAAAAACTGCTTAGAAAAGGAATAAATTATAGATGGCTGATACCAGAAGGCCTTCTGTTTACATGGTGGGAACAAAGACATAGAATTGACATGGTTGAAAAGGCGGAATCATTTTATTATGAATATATTAGAGGAAAGGAGGAAGATACAAGAAAAAAAAGAGCCCCTGATTGAACCTCAAAGGAGTTGATAGCAGTAATTGAAAGGAAAAAAGAAAAAGAAGGCGCAGTAGGGGCCAAGAAAAGAGAAATAAGATCCAAGATAAATCCTCTTACAAAATCTAAAATGGAGGAAAGAAAACTGGTTATGATGAATATAAATGGACTCAATTCAATCATTAAAAGAAGGAAAGTATTTCACAAATTGGAGAAATTAAAATTTGATATAATTTGCCTACAAGAGGTACATATTAAAAAACAACATGAACAAATACAAACAAAAAATTAGAAAATTGTTTACTTCATTGGCACAATGTAAAAAAAGGCGTGGTTCTATATATTAAAGAAACAATTTCGCTGAATTAATTTATACAGATGATGATGGAAGAATCTTAATGGTAGAAATAATGGACATACTAAAATACTTTTAATAGCAATATATGCTCCAAATGACCACCAAGAGGAATTTTATAATAAACTCCATAAAAATAATTGAACTGGACTACGTTAATTTATGCATGATGGGAGATTTTAATGGAATAATTAATGAGCAGCTGGATTATAAATCACAAAAAGCCACAAAGAAAGCTAGAAAGAAACTACCAAAACCCTTTTTCAAATGATAGAAGAAATAAATTTAAAAGATGCATGGAGAGAGAGAAATATAGGAAATAAACAATATACATTTTACTCAAACAGGCATGAATCATGGTCAAGAATAGATATGATATGGACATCAGCTGATCTATTTTTAATATACAAAAATTGAAATAGAAGCAAGTATTTGGGCGATCATAATCCAATGATTATTATTTGGAAAGGACAAAAGATGAGATCTAGATGGACATTAAACAATAAGATATTAAAGGAAGAAGATTTTAAACAGAAAATGGAGAGAGAACTGGTATTCTTTTTAAAGAAAATAAGAAAGAGGATACATCGTTACAGAATCTCTGGGACGATGAAGGCCTATACAAGAGGCTTGATAATTGATTATACAAGGAAAAGAAATATCAAACAAAAAAGACTTTTAAAACATTAGAAGAAGAATATAAAAAACTGGAAAAAGAACTACAGAAATTTCCACAAAAAAGATGTTAAAATCAAAATGGATATAACCAAACATAAAATGGAATTAATGGAAAAAGAAGAGCTAGCCCAAAAGATTAAAAATGCTAAACAGAATTATTTTGAGGCATAAACAAACCAGGAAGATGGTTAGCCTATAAATTAAGAAAGGAAAGAGAATCAAGGAAAATTAGCCATTTAATAGATGAAGAAGGACATCCTTGTTACGAAATGAAGGGAAAAAAAGAATTATACAAGACTATTATGGAAAATTGTACTATCAAGAGAGTATTCAAGAAGAAAAAATTAAACAATATATACAAAAGGCAAAGTTACCACAGATACCTAAAGATATCGAAATAATGTTAGAAGAGAATATAACAATGATGGAGTTAACAGAAACAAAATACAGGGAAAGCACCAGGCCTGGATGGTTTACCAGTGGAATTTTATAAGACTTTTCAGGAGGTGTTAAACCTCCAATTATTAGAAGTTATGAATGAAGTCATGCAAGAGAAGAGAATACCAAAGACTTGGTCAGAAGCTTATATCACACTTATACCGAAGGAAGACACAGACTTACAACAAGTTAAAAATTATAGGCCTATTTCCCTATTAAATTCAGACTATAAAATTTTTGCTTCAATTTTGGCAGAAAGACTGAAAAGATACTTAAACAACTTTATACATGTTGACCAAAATGGGTTTCTGCCAAAAGACAAATCAAACATAATATGAGAATAATCCTGGACACTCTGAGTACTATGAGGCACATCCTGAAAAGCAAATGGCCTTGATGTTTCTGGATGCTCAAAAAGCCTTTGATAACGTGAGTTGGCGCTTCATGTTACTACAATTGACACAAATGGGCTTTGGCAAAAATTTTATACGTGCTATTGAGACTATATATTCTGAACAAACCTAAGGGTTTTGATAAATGGAGAATTGACAGAGCCTATAAATATAAGAAAAGGGACTAGACAAGGCTGCCCACTGTCGCCCCTGCTGTTTGTGTTAACCTTAGAAGTGTTAAACAGGTGTATTAGAAGATAAACAAATAAAAGGAATGAAAATTAAAAGAGAAGAATATAAGTTACAAGCCTTTGCAGATGACCTGGTATTTATATTAGAGGACCCACTGGAATCAGCTTAAGCTAATTGAAAGAATAGAAGAGTATGGAGAAGTAGCAGGATTGAAAATTAATAAAGACAAAACAAAGATATTAACAAAAATATGTTAGCGAGACGGAAGAAAGAATTGGAAGAAGCTTTAGAAATACAGGTCACAAGTAAGGTTAAGTATCTAGGGATATATATTACAGCAAGATGTAGTACACTGAAGGAGGATAATTACATTAAACTTAAACAGCAGATAGCGACAGACTTGGAAAAATGGAAAAACTTACAACTATCGTTGATTGGGAGAATATCAACAATCAAGATGAATGTATTGCCTAGAATTCTATACTTATTCCAGACAATTCCAATCAGATTAGGGAAAGAGTTTTTGAAGACCTAAATCGAATGATGTTGAAATATATATGGCAAGGCAAAAAGCAAGAATAAAACTTAAGTTATTGCAGGATGCAAGATTAAGAGGAGGTTTGCTTTGCCCAATTGGGAACTATACTATCAGGCAAATTTGATGTGGGTAAAAGATTGGATAACACTAAGAATACTAGATTATTGACTCTAGAAGGACATGACTTGTTATTGGGGTGGCATGCATTCCTTTGGTATAAAGGAACTAAAACACAAGGGTATTTTAGAAGACATTATATTCGAGAAGCTTTGTTTTAAACTGGGAGAAGATTAAAAACAACATTACTTGAAAATTCCAATATGGATATCTACTATTGAAGCCTTTTCATATCCAGTAATATATAAAAAGGAACAAACAGTTAGATATGGTGAGATATTGAATGAAAGGGGTGAACTTAAGCATTGGAAGAACAAGGTATAAAAATGAATTGGTTTTCATATTTGCAAGTACAATCTAGATTTGATAAGGATATTAAAGTAGAAGGTATTTATAACAAGCAGATTGGGCTAGACAAAATATTGATGGGTACTGATGAAAAGGTGATTAAAAAACTTTATGGATATTTTTTAGAAATTAAAATGGAAGAGGAACAAGTTAAAGAAACAATGATTGCTTGGGGAAAAATTTTGGATATGGGATTGATCTAGAGAAATGGGAAAAATTATGGTCCCAGAATTATAAAATGACAATGTCAACTGCTTATAAAGAAAATTTGTATAAGATGTTTTACAGGTGGCACTTACCTGAAAATTGCAAGAATGTTTAAGAATAAATCGGATAAATGTTGGAAATGTCATCAGATACCTGGATCATATTACCATATGTGGTGGACTTGTTAGGATGCAAAAAGATATTGGACTAAAATCCACATATGGTTGGAAAAAATGATACAACAACACATAGACTTGAAACCAGAAATATTTTTATTGGGAATTATACCAGATATCTACAATAAAGAGTTGAAATATTTGATTGTAAATGTTTTAACAGCAGCTAGAATTGTATTTGCCAAAAATTGGAAGAATGATAAAATACCTATGCAGGAGGAAGTGATTAGGAAAATTATGGACTGTGCTGAAATGAGTAAATTGACATTTGAAATTAGAGAACAAGAAGATAAACAATTTTACAAGATATGGGATTTGTTTTATCAATGGTTGGATAAAAGACTTGGTAATGCAATAGACTATATAATTTTGTAATAGAAATATAATAGGCTGATATAAAATATAATGTTGATATATATAACCATTGGATGAAAGTATAACATAAATTTTAGATTAAAATATATCTCGTATATATGATGAAATAAATAGTTTAATTGTACACAAGTAATAATTGATAAATACATAATGTTTTATTGATAATATTTTTCTTTTTGATAAATTGTGAGTGATGAATATGAAAGGATGACACAAAGGATTTGTAACCAACTGACACACTGTATGTATATATGGAAGATGGTTTTATGTTTTGTATGTCCTGTTTGTATGTTTGTATCAAAAATAAAAAACTTTTATAAAAAAAAA
>CM019148.1:77364072-77449773 GCA_009733165.1 Naja naja | reverse complement strand
TGAGGTCTTATTAAGGCATCTTACCTGATTCAGTTTCTGTATGGACTCTCAGGGTCTATTTTGTAATAAATCCTGCAATAGATGACACAGGTCAGCGTGTTTCTTGTGGTTACAAATGTCCAGCAGGCTCCACTGTAGTTTGCATAGTTTTCTTGACTCTCCTATGCATGTTTTGGAGCAGGGTTGAGCTGTACACTTTCATTAGTGGTAATTTGTTCCCTTTCTCTTCCATATTTATGAAATGAGAATTTCCTAGAGTAAAGGATTAATTTACTGTGATATTTTCATTGGACAGGCAGCTCTCTTTGCTCTCCAAAAGTTATTTGAAGAAGAATATGAACCAAGACCCTTGTTTGTGAGTATATTCTAATTAAATTTAGAATTATCCAGTTCTTCTGAAAAAGATCACATTCCTTTTCCAGTAGTTAATATAATCAAGAACATTGTGTTTTGGAAACCTCAGATATTCTGTGTTAGCTTGCTCTTTCCAATATGTGCTTTATAATCATATTATATGGTAATAAATAAATGACCTGCCATACACAGCAGTCTGAAAATGTCCCTCAATAATATTACCAGTGTGCCAAATAATAAGAATCTTGCCTGGCCTCCTAATTATTGTCCTTGGAAGATGCCAGCCTTGAATCCGAGTAATTTTCACACTAAGTTATGGCTTCATTAGCTGATAAAGCTGAAATGTGGGCTCAGCAACTGTAATATGTGGCATATTTTGTCTGTTTACATGTTCAAAAATATGTTAATTCCTGCCTGAGTCTCTGCATGCTAAAATACAAATAAATAATAATATTGCTCAGTGTGCAATTCTATGCTCTAACTCAGGGTAGCTGCTGCTGAGTCTTGGAATGTCCCTCTTCTCCCACCCGCTGCCTTTACGTTTGCTGTTTTAAATGTGCTGAGGTCCAGCTAGGAACTTCAATAGCAGCCGAAAGCTTCCTAAATCTTATTGATAGCTTCCTGTTCCCCACTGCTCCATACAGATAGCAGGCAACACCTCCTTCTCCTGCCTAGAGCAGCCAGACTGTCTGGTACAAGAGTGGGTAGTTGGATGTTTTGATGAGATAGTTACATCCCATCTGTCCTTAACTGACCAATGAATGTACTGTTGGAGAGGATTGCAATAAAGCCCAATAAGTTGTCTTCTGCACCTTGTGACCTGAAGCTGGGAGATGATAATCCCACCACGGAGCATCTGTCATTGACTAAAGGAGGGACATGTATTTAACACATATATTCTCCACGGGCTCTTGGCACTTGATGCCCCCAAATTATTTTCCTGACATGAGAGCATTTGTTGCACAAGGGTAGCAAGGAAAACCAATCATTTTGCTTTTATAAGCTTGTGGTATTTTTAGGGCACAACGGGTAGGCTTAACAGAGAAGAACTTGATATGTACAATAATTTAGAGGATAGTCTGTTGAACTGATATTGCTGCTACTTTTGGTTCTGCTATATGTTATTGTTTCCATAGAGACCTTAAGTGATTTTGTGTGGGTTTTTTGGTAGTGAACATATACACTGTATACCAGATTAGAAATATAACCCTAATTAAAAAAGGCTTACAATGTTCGGAAGAAATGTCAAAACTTCATAAGGCAGAATAAAAGACAGATGAGAAGGTCTTATTCACATACTGCTATAGAAAATGGACTGTTTTTTTTTTTTAAATCCTTATTTGAGCAAAATCATTAAAATTCAACTGGGTTTTTTAAGTATTGAATACAGATAAAAAATTTATTCTGCTGTGCTTCCTGGATAGAGCGGCCCTCTCCAGGCAGTTCCCCTTAAAGGGAACTGAAGCTTCAGCCCAGGGGTGGCTGGGGTTTGTGGGTATTGTAGTCTCCCAGTGCACAGAAGGGATCTGGATATTGTGGTCCTCAAATGCATGGAAGGGATTTGAAGAAAGATGGGATGGGGGGAAAAGTCACTCATTTCCAATTTTGTGGCAAGTCGGATGTTTTCCCCAGAAGCATTAAAGTTAATTTCACTTTAGCATCTATTATTGCACTGTTTTTAACGTTGTTGCTTTGCCTTCCTCCCTACTCTTCTCCTTGTGGTCTATAGGTATCAGGAACCATTGTCGATAAAAGTGGCCGTACTCTTTCTGGGCAGACTGGGGAAGCATTTGTCATCAGCATATCTCACAGCCAGCCACTTTGGTGAGAAAACAGACACCCTGGATATGCTTTACAATAAGTGTTGCAATAGATTCTCTAAACATTTTGCTAAAAGAGATTCCACAAGGAGCTTGCAGAGTTGTTAATTGCTGCTATTGCTCAGATTATCCACAGTCTAACACCACTGGCTGTTTTCAGAGAAATCATTAATTTCAAAGGATTCATTTTGTCATAGGAAAATGCAGATGATAATCTGGAGAAATCAAATCCTGCCAGGTCTCTCTCTTAGTATGGTTTCTTGACAGCTGGAAAGGGTGCTGCTACACACAC
Organism: Naja naja; assembly: GCA_009733165.1. Lineage (NCBI taxonomy): Eukaryota > Metazoa > Chordata > Lepidosauria > Squamata > Elapidae > Naja > Naja naja. The sequence continues at coordinate 77,447,307 of CM019148.1, read as the reverse complement.
ACACACACACACACATACACACACAGACATCAAATTGTCTCATAAGTGCTCAGGGTCAGTATACCAACTTTCTATCCACTTGTGTAATCTTGATTTGCTTGGTGATTTTCTTCCTTGTTCCCACAGTTTGTGCATTGGATATGATTCCAAACAGACCTGCATTTTTCCTCCTCCAGTCTGTGCTTGAAGCTTGAAAACAGTTAATAAATACCGCCAAGCAGATGAGTACTTTAGGTTTATCAGCTGAAGAAATTAGAACAGCTGCTTTGTTTGTCCCTGGTTGACAAAATTTGTCACATCTGGTAAAGTTTGGAAATGCTTGACGTGAAGCTCTACTGCGGTTAATTCATCTCATTACGCAGATGCAGTGCAGCAGTTACAGGCTGAAGTCGGTTCTGCTCTTCCTCTCTGCTTTTGTGTCTTGTGGAAATGACTGATCAAAAGGAGAAAGCAAGAAGAATAGAAAATCTGTAAAGGAAGGTCAACAAATGAGGTTGGTAGGAAAATAGATGAAATGCATCTATTGGGGCAAAGAACCTAAAGTGAAAAGGAGCTCTGATTGGCGAGTTAAAAGTGTAAAAAGCTTATAAATCAGACATGACTTAACAGAATTAAATAGAAATAATTTATTTATGGATTGATAAGGAAGGCATCTTTGGCCCTACTTTATCCTGGCTACAGGTCTTGTTGAATAATAAGATATATAATAGTAAGATATATATCCAGGGTGGGATTCTACCAGATCGGCCGGTTCGGGTTAACTGGTAGCTCCAAAGATCAGCTGGGAGTGAACAGGTTCGGTTTGCTCCAACCATCAGCTGTTGGGCCCACTCACCGGGCTATAGGCTGTGCTTTATATCCTGTTTTTCAAGCTCGACTGATTCGCGTGGCACAGTGGATTGCTGGCGTCAGCTGTTTAACACACAGGGATTGCTGGAGAAGGTCAGTAGCAAGTGCTCTGCTCATGCAAAGCGTCGCTCACCGAACAGGTTGTTATACCAGTTGAATCGCACCCTGTATATATCTAACTTTATTTATACTATTTGAATGACTTGCAGCTGTATACCCTTGCTATATTTCCGATTCTATCATTACATGCCTTTGTTAAGCAGTGCAGAGGTCATTGATCTTTTATACAATTAATTGGTGTCTGCCATTTTATAATCACCCCAGTTTGTTTTAAAATGTTAGCAACATAGATCATGTAGAAAAAAAAAGTAAATATGGAATCTATGCATATATTGAAGGATACATAATCAGCTGAATACAAAATGGAGGTATTTCTGGTCAAATAGCATGTTTCAAAAAATGCTCAACTGAGCAGCAGAAGATTGTGCAACCTTTGCAAGGTACAAAGCTAAACATCCAATTTTTGCAGATATTTAATTTATTATTTATTATTTATTTATTTATTTATTTATTCGAAGTATATGCTCCATCTCCAAGATCAGCTACAATTAAAATACAACAGTAAATAAATTAAATTAATTAAAAGATATTAAACATTTAGCGATTAACGTTTAAAACCAAATTAGATGACCCCAACCAGTGAGAGTCAGCACAACCCAGATTGTGAAGAGCCAACAATCATTGGAAGGAGCGAAGATCGCAACGAGCTCAAGCAGAAGATTCACAAAGTGCCACAAACACCTCTGGTCGACATTGTGTTGCAGATGGCACCCCAAGGAGACTGTGCGCCCGACATGGCATTAGAGAATTCCGCTAAAAACCTGTTTATAGATTCTGAATGAGAAAAAGTGAATACAACAAGTGAAGAGATTTGGACAGCTTTCTAACTATTACTTTGTAATAGCTGGGTGGCATCCTTTGCAAGAACAAATAACTTTGCAATATTTCCTCTAGCCAGTTAAAAGTCTGTTCTTTCTTTTGAATGTGTTCCTTCATTTACTTGCAAAACTCTTCTAGCTCAGATTTGAAATACTCTTATATCCCCCTGGGTACAATTTCATGTTTGAGATTTCTCAGTACTGTTCAAGTCTGGAGTCAATGAACACTGTTGAAAAACCATTACCTTTTCTGTTATATATAGTTCATGGTTGATTGAAAGTATGTATCAGATTGTTCTCTTACTAGAATCTGATCTCTTTTCAGCTTCAGTGTCTTTTTACCGACTGGAATAATAATTTCTAGGATATATTGAATCTATTCTGCTGTTCTTATTATACTCTTGGGCTGCTATAGATATCCAGTGCATATTAGAATGTTCCTTGTGCTTATTTATTTGTCTTGTTATTGTGACAGCTGTCCTAGGTATATTATTGGTCAGGTGGTCCTTGCTTAACAACACCTGGGACTAGCAATTTCATTGCTAAGCAACATGGTCGTTACATGAGACATCACATAACCATGATGTGAGATTTTACTGTCAGCTTCTCCATCGTTGGAAGCAGGCTGTGAAGTGCACAAATAGAAATGACCACAAAACACTGCAATAGTTATAAAAAGCTGTTGGTTGTAAATTGCCTGAATCTTGATCATCTGAGTGCCACGATGCTCCTAAGTGCAACAACTGGTTGTTGCACTTATGGTTGTAAAGTTACTTGTTCAGCACCATGGTAACTCTGAATGGTTGCAACACAGGACAGTTTAGTGAAGACTAGCTGTATAGGTGGTATTATACTGTGGATAATTTCTCTACAGCTAAGCCTCTCAGAAGGCTATTTGCAGTGAACTGTGAATTCTTGTTTAGCAGAGTTCACACAACCTTCATTGCTGACTGAATCAAAGATTACTGCTTCTTAGCACAAATAATCTCTGCTTAATCAAAGATTGACTGAATCAAAGATTGCATAAACCTCCCCATGGATTATAAAAAATGTAAGAAGTCAGTGAGATGGCATTAGTTTACAAAATGTTAGGAGAATGTCCAGTGATAGGACTGTCAATTTAAACATTTTTTCAGAAGTTAATATCTACTATAATATTTTTTAGAAGATGCAGTATTACAATGGAATACATCTCTTACCTTTTGCATTGCAGTGAGTAAAGCACTATTATGTATCAATAGGGCCACGGACCTTATTTTTAAAGTGAAAAACTCCACCAGCAGTCTTAACTGCAATCTGTCTGAATCTCCCTTCTGTAAGTATGTTCGCAATAGCAGCCTGCTGAGAGATTGTTAAAGCTTAATCTGAACTGGAGGTGCAGGGAATCACTGCCTTATAAGAACTGAAGCCGTAAAAAGAAAAGAAAAAGAAAAGAACTGAAGCCGTAAATTCAATTTTACTTATTTTCACATGAGGGAAAGCTTACTCTCATCTTTTCTTCAGTCATCCTAAAATCTCTGACCCTGCTTGTGCTTTTATCATCAGGGAGGATTATTGTTTTCCTTTTGTTTTTATAGCATTTTACTACATTTTACTCCTTGGTAAGGTGAGAGAGATGTTCTATATTATATCTATATTCTTTTATTCTTTTATTGTTTTATATGGCATTTTTATATTTTTGTAAACCACCTTGAGTCATCATATGCAGTAGGTGGCAATATAAATTTTCTGAATATGTATGCAACTTCTCAGGTAGTCAAAATTAGCTTGTTGGAACAAATCATATTTGGTAATTTAGGGTAGCTCTTTCTCCAACTGATACTTCAATTCCCAGAATTCTGGGTAGTACTTATGCTGAGTGGGGAATTATGGGAGTTGACACCCCATCTTTGGAGGACTTCTAGCTAGAGACAGATGGGCAAGGTATTTTCTTGTGAGGGGGCATATTTCTCCTGATCAGCTCCTTGAAGTAGCAGAGGAATTGGAGCTGCTCAGTTTTCTCTGATAGAAGTGATTGCTGGGCATGTATAACCATGCCCAGAAACCTCAGGAGGCCATTGAAGCAACTACAGGGAGCCTTCACGTGGCTTCTTTGCAGTTGACATATGTGAATCCAAAGCTTGGTGGAGGCTTATCTTCTGCAGACTTGTTTTTGTTATTAGTTCAGTGAGATTCTCACCTTTATTCCTGACTAGTTACTAAATTAGTTTTATGCATGAAGAATCTCTGGCAACCTCAGCAAGCAGCTGCTGCCTAGGAAGCTAATCACTGATGATGTTAATCGTTCTTATTCTTAATTACTTATTTAAAAGATTTATATGGCTGCCTTAAGCAACTTTTTCTAGCTTTGAAGTTTGAAATTGCAAAGTACAGTTGAATTGGGAAGTTTATATGAGATTTCACTCTCCATCCCTGCCCTCCCCATGTGTCTTTGGTTTTAATGTTTGTTTTAAGTTTTATATTTTAGCTTTATGTAAATAACACGACTGGAAGATTTTTTATTTTCAGAATGTCTCTTATTTGAAATGATTTTTTTTTTTTTGCTGATCTATATCTGCAGAAGTAGTGGCATTTGTATTATCTCCCACTGTATATTATTTTTATATCACTCCTCTGAAAGGCACTCAAAGTGGTTTGTAAAAAAATTCGATTCCCATAAAGCAAACAATAAAGCAACGAGGTTGCAATAATTAATCAAAATATTTGGATACTCCAATTCCATCTGGTCCCAAAATATTCCCATTTATGTAAATCTCATCTAGATTCTTGAATTAGGTGTCACTGGTTTTAGTTCACCACAATGCTTTTACATACCATGCTATGTATTCTACACCTAGATCCCATTCCAGTAGAAAATCGATGGTTTACCACATTTATGCCTGAAGAAAAATTTGATCACAAGATACTTAAATGGTAATGAGCAAGTGTCCTTTTGCTGGATGAGTTCAAAACAGTCATCTATTAGGGGTGCTTTAAACTGGATTTCTGCATAGACAAGGAGTTGGTCACATTTTCCTAAATGACTACTTCCAAATGTATGATTTTGTGATTAAAACAAACTTGGTTTTGTTGGATTCTCTTTATATTTGCAGCATTGATTAAACTGTGCTGGGGGGCAGTTGAAATGAGACCGTTCATTGAAGCAATAGGAAAATGTACAACTACTTACATCATTTGTTATCCCAATGCAGGTATGCATAGATCTGTCTGAATTCATCCCTTTCACAACAGTTGAAACAATAGGTGTTATGAAAGTACATACAGGTGCCATTATCAGCATTAAAATGAATTACTACACTGAGTAGCTTGTCAACCTGTCAGAGGTGAACCATTTATGAAACTTGGGGTGAATGGACTTGTTAGGTGCTTGCTTTTTCAAAAAAATGTTTCATTGTTTGGTGTCTTACCATGTGACAGATGAGCAGTGGCCATTAAAATTAAGTGGCTTTAGTCTATGGCAAAATGGGCATACTTAAATGAAGTCAGAGGCTTGAAATTGTAAATGTGGTATGCAGATACTTCCAGTTTTAGATTTGTGGCCAAATGTTTTTCTTTGAGATAAAATTGTGAATAAACTGTTGAAGGAATTGTTTCTTACGAAAAATGGTTTTGCTTTGCCAACTTGTGCTAAGTTTACTGTGAAGCAAAAAACTTTAATAAGAGAGTTGCCTTCAGATAATTCAAATATTTACAAGATTTTGTTCAAAAATGTTAGTGTTACATTTTCTTTCCATTTATAAATGTAAAAGATTTATAGAATTGAACATATTTTTCAGGTCTTCCTAACACCTTTGGTGGTTATGATGAAACGCCTCAGGTGACTGGCAAGCACATTAAGGTAAGACTATTTTATTGTGAGAATTTTATTATAGAAAAATGTTTGTACATTAGTCTGAGCTGTGTTCTTACAGAGTTCAATTGTATAATAGTGTAATGGTAAAAGCTGTGGGCATCTGTTGGACAGTGTTGGGTTTCAGAGTTTAGTTGATGTGTTTTAGACACCAGATTTTCTGAAGTTTCACTGGCAACTGAGGCTGGCATTTTCAGTTGCAAGATGGTCTGCATAGCAGATCACAGACAACTGAGCAGGAAGGATCGGTCTATAGCCAAGCTAGTTTCCAATTGATACAGGATGGTGAGGGCTGGTCTCTAATTGGTTCTTAGTTTGTGCCTGATCCTCATTGATTATTTTGGAGATAATGGTTCCTGATTGGCCCTTTTTCCATTCTAGCTTCTGATTGTTCATTTTCTGATAACTGATTGGTTCATGCTAAGTTCTGATTGCTTATTCTAAGTGGCTGGTCCTAATTGGGTGTACATCTAGGCCGCTTTCTGATTTGCCGATTTTTGGGAATTGATTTTTGGTTGGTTCTGCTTTTGCGCAGGCTTGTATTGGTCATTTCCTCAGTTGAATTGAAGCTGTGGGCAGAGTTTTCTTATTTGTTGGTTGTGGACCTTGAGATCTGTTGTGGCCAGGACAGATAACCAAGCTTTGCAAAAGAGTGAATTTCCTATGGCTTCAATTATGGATGAATCAACCTACTGTGGCTATAAAGACAGAACTCAGTCAATATTTGCCTCTAAAGATGCCAATTACTTCTGGGAAAGAAATGCCAAACTGAAGATAGCTCTGTTGAGAGTGAAGATAATGACTCTGGCAGAATAAATAGCCACTAAATGTACTGATTCTTCACAGTTCCTCTTTAGACAAGGAGACGGCTTGGCATTGCCCACAAGTGCTCCGGATAGTTACTCCTTATGAGGAGATCACAAAACAGTGGCTTCTGGCAGTTTTAGAGTATTGCGAGATGAGAAAACGACTGCCCAAAGCAGAGTTTGGCATCTTTCCAAATGACACTGAATTCACATACTTCATTTTCAGATCCCTTTTGAAATTGTTGTTAACTGCTTTTTCAATTCAGAACTGTTATATACTGGGTGAGTCGCTTTTTAATCTTTAATGAAGTTTTGAATACACACTAAAAGGCTTAAAATGGGGGGGGGGGTGAAATGGGGAAGTAAACAGCAAAAGGGGGATTAGAATATTGATTTTGGAAAGTAAGGGTCCAAATGGATTTAAAATAAGATCTTGTAATTATAAGAATCCTTGTCATGGGAAAGTGTGGCTGTTTTGAATTCTTAAAAGAAATTTTTTTTGATAAGATGGACTTTGAAAGTTGGACACTGAGAGTAATCTGACAGTGGATTTAAAAATGACTGAAACTGATTTGAGAGTAGATTTAAAAATGACTGAGACTGACCTGAGAGTGAATTTGAAAAAGACAGGCCACAAGAATGATATAGAAAAAAGATGCTACATTGAAATTGGCTGATGACTTAATATTAAAAGGGGAGGCGGGCTTGTGTCCCAGTGATACTACGTGCGATCAGGAAGCTCCTGGATCGCTGTAGATATCTTCTCAGCTGGACGGTCCATTTGGACCTAAACCGCCCAAAGAGACAGTGAAGGGAAAGAGCACGTCCTGTCGATCCCAGGGACATCGGAAAGTCCCTGGTTGATCCAGGAGAAGCTCCTTTTTGCTGGCGGAAAAGAGGCAGCCATCAAGCTGCTGAAGCTGGGACAGCTCGAAAGAAAGGCAAGATCAGATGAAGGTGTGTCGGTTTGGTGAGAGGTTCTTTTTTATTTACTTATCTCTGAAGAGAACACCCCAATAACTGGAAAGTGGACTTAAAAAGTAAAGAGAACAGTTTATAAGCGGCGAGATTAAGCTTTTCTTAAGATTGACGGCTTTTTCTTCCTTTTATCTCTTCTGGAACTATTTGATTTTAAAAGGGACTGGCTTTTTCCTCTATGTAAAATAATCTTTGTTCTGATGGTCTTTTTCCTTTTTTTTCCACCAATATTTTTGGGATTAAATGCTGTTTATGATTTTAAGAACTTTTAGAAAAGAGAGCAATACCAATGTGCCTTTTCTCTTTTTTCCCCTTTTTCTTGCTCTTGAGGGGAGGAGTGAAAGTGAAAGCACTGCCATTTAGAGGCTTGGATATACTGTATTCCTCTCTTCTTCGTTTGTTTATCTATGTGAGCTGCATTCAAGGACATAGAGTTCCTTCTTGAAAGAGATAGTGGGGTGAGCACGATGGATTGTATACACAGGTGCCCATCTGTGAACTATTGATAGCAGAACCCAGAGTTGGAACTGAAAGAAAGAAGACTAAAGTGACCTTGAAAATATATTCTACTGGAAATTTGACTTGATATTCTAAAAAGCCTTGGACATCTGGTGGCAGTAGTTTTCTTTTTCTCTTTGGCTGGATTTGTGGCTGCTCTATCTTTTCCATCCCCATTGATTGAATTTTATTGTTTGGATTATCCCTTTTCAATTTTAGCCAGGAATTTTTCTTTTCCTTTTCTCTGCCTATGATTTGCTCCTTTTTGTTTTTTTCTTTTTTCATCTTGTTGATTCGCCATTGGATTAGGGATATAAATACCTGAAGTCTGTTCCCTTTTTTCCTTTTATTTTTGAACTGGTAACCACCTGTTGTTGCTTTTTGAGACCTTCCTTTTCTTCTTTACTTTTTTTTCTATTTTTGTATACAAGTGGAACCAACTGGATTAAGGGTACAAGAACCTGAAGATTTTTTTTTGTTTTTTATTTTTTTTATATTCCTTAATATTTTTAATTTTTTATTTTTTCCCTTTTTGTCTACTTATTTTATTATTTTTGGAGGGCCCTCTGCTTTTTGGGGCCCTACTAGGAAATAACTATAAATGAGTAGAAAAGCAATAGCTCCAAGCTCTCAATCAACAACTCCTGCTTCTTCACCATCTGGAGGTCAGCGATCAATACAGGCAATGTTGCAACAGGAAAAGGAAAAAGAAGGAGGATACATTACAGAAGATTTTGCAAGGAATTCAAATTCTACAGACAAAAGTAGAAAATGTTGAAAAGAGTAATGAGAATATCTCCCAAAAATTGAACAGACAAAAGGTGGAGAAGATTCAGCAGAAAATAGATAAGACGGATGAAAAAGTTGAAAATATTCAACAGAAAATTGGAAAGACAGATGAGAAAGTGGAAAATATCCAAGAGATGATGACCAAATATGATGAAAAGATTAAGAAAATTGAAGAGCAGGACGAACAAAGAGATAAGGAAATTGGAAATATCAATATCAGATTGAGTGAAGTTGAAAAGACAGGATTGAATCATTGAGAGGAGAGATGGATAGATCAGAATTTTACTTGAGATTTCAAAATGTAGAGGAAGAAAAGGGAAAACCTCATTGGAAAAATGATAGAAATATTGGCGGAAGCACTAGAAATAACGAAAGAAAAATGATGGATGGAATGGATGAAGTGTTTCATGTACCACAAGATATGCAATGAGGAATAAGCTACCAAGAGAAGTCCATATTAGATTTACTAAGAAAATTATTAAAACACAAATTTTGCAAATGACAAGAGAAAAGACATTAAATATAAAGACAAAGAAATTGTGGTGCTGAAACAGGTACCAAGAAGAGTAAGGGAGATGAGGAGAGAGTACCTCTTTCTAACCAAAGAACTGCTTAGAAAAGGAATAAATTATAGATGGCTGATACCAGAAGGCCTTCTGTTTACATGGAGGGAACAAAGACATAGAATTGACGGTTGAAAAGGCGGAATCATTTTATTATGAATATATTAGAGGAAAGGAGGAAGATACAAGAAAAGAAGAGCCCCTGATTGAACCTCAAAAGGAGTTGATAGCAGTAATTGAAAAGAAAAGGAAAAAGAAGAAGGCGCAGTAGGCGGGGCGCCCAGAGAACGAAGAGAAATAAGATCCACCAGAGCAATAAATCCCTCTTACAAAATCTAAAATGGAGGAAAGAAAACTGGTTATGATGAATATAAATGGACCCAATTCAATCATTAAAAGAAGGAAAGTATTTCACAAATTGGAGAAATTAAAATTTGATATAATTTGCCTACAAGAGGTACATATTAAAAAACAACATGAACACGTACTGAAACAAAAAAAAATTAGGAAAATTGTTTACTTCATTGGCACAATGTAAAAAAAGAGGCGTGGTTCTATATATTAAAGAAACAATTTCGGCTGAATTAATTTATACAGATGATGATGGAAGAATCTTAATGGTAGAAATAATGGACAATACTAAAATACTTTTAATAGCAATATATGCTCCAAATGACCACCAAGAGGAATTTTATAATAAACTCCATAAAAAATAATTGAACTGGACTACATTAATTTATGCATGATGGGAGATTTTAATGGAATAATTAATGAGCAGCTGGATTATAAATCACAAAAAGCCACAAAGAAAGCTAGAAAGAAACTACCAAAACCCTTTTTTCAAATGATAGAAGAAATAAATTTAAAAGATGCATGGAGAGAGAGAAATATAGGAAATAAACAATATACATTTTACTCAAACAGGCATGAATCATGGTCAAGAATAGATATGATATGGACATCAGCTGATCTATCTTTTAATATACAAAAATTGAAATAGAAGCAAGTATTTGGGCCGATCATAATCCAATGATTATTATTTGGAAAGGACAAAAGATGAGATCTAGATGGACATTAAACAATAAGATATTAAAGGAAGAAGATTTTAAACAGAAAATGGAGAGAGAACTGGTATTCTTTTTAAAGAAAATAAGAAAGAGGATACATCGTTACAGAATCTCTGGGACACGATGAAGGCCTATACAAGAGGCTTGATAATTGACTATACAAGGAAAAGAAATATCAAACAAAAAAGACTTTTAAAACATTAGAAGAAGAATATAAAAACTGGAAAAAGAACTACAGAAATTTCCACAAAAAGATGTTAAAATCAAAATGGATATAACCAAACATAAAATGGAATTAATGGAAAAAGAAGAGCTAGCCCAAAAGATTAAAAATGCTAAACAGAATTATTTTGAGGACGCAAACAAACCAGGAAGATGGTTAGCCTATAAATTAAGAAAGGAAAGAGAATCAAGGAAAATTAGCCATTTAATAGATGAAGAAGGACATCCTTGTTACGGAAATGAAGGAAAAAAAGAATTATACAAGACTATTATGGAAAATTGTACTATCAAGAGAGTATTCAAGAAGAAAAATTAAACAATATATACAAAAGGCAAAGTTACCACAGATACCTAAAGATATCGAAATAATGTTAGAAGAGAATATAACAATGATGGAGTTAACAGAAGCCTTAAAGAAACAAAATACAGGGAAAGCACCAGGCCTGGATGGTTTACCAGTGGAATTTTATAAGACTTTTCAGGAGGTGTTAAACCTCCAATTATTAGAAGTTATGAATGAAGTAATGCAAGAGAAGAGAATACCAAAGACTTGGTCAGAAGCTTATATCACACTTATACCGAAGGAAGACACAGACTTACAACAAGTTAAAAATTATAGGCCTATTTCCTATTAAATTCAGACTATAAAATTTTTGCTTCAATTTTGGCAGAAAGACTGAAAAGATACTTAAACAACTTTATACATGTTGACCAAAATGGGTTTCTGCCAAAAGACAAATCAAACATAATGTGAGAATAATCCTGGACACTCTGGAGTACTATGAGGCACATCCTGAAAAGCAAATGGCCTTGATGTTTCTGGATGCTCAAAAAGCCTTTGATAACGTGAGTTGGCGCTTCATGTTACTACAATTGACACAAATGGGCTTTGGCAAAAATTTTATACGTGCTATTGAGACTATACATTCTGAAAAAACCGCAAGGGTTTTGATAAATGGAGAATTGACAGAGCCTATAAATATAAGAAAAGGGACTAGACAAGGCTGCCCACTGTCGCCCCTGCTGTTTGTGTTAACCTTAGAAGTGTTAAACAGGTGTATTAGAGAAGATAAACAAATAAAAGGAATGAAAATTAAAAGAGAAGAATATAAGTTACAAGCCTTTGCAGATGACCTGGTATTTATATTAGAGGACCCACTGGAATCAGCGCTTAAGCTAATTGAAAGAATAGAAGAGTATGGAGAAGTAGCAGGATTGAAAATTAATAAAGACAAAACAAAGATATTAACAAAAATATGTTAGCAAGACAGAAGAAAGAATTGGAAGAAGCTTTAGAAATACAGGTCACAAGTAAGGTTAAGTATCTAGGGATATATATTACAGCAAGATGTAGTACACTGAAGGAGGATAATTACATTAAACTTAAACAGCAGATAGCGACAGACTTGGAAAAATGGAAAAACTTACAACTATCGTTGATTGGGAGAATATCAACAATCAAGATGAATGTATTGCCTAGAATTCTATACTTATTCCAGACAATTCCAATCAGATTAGGGAAAGAGTTTTTGAAGACCTAAATCGAATGATGTTGAAATATATATGGCAAGGCAAAAAGCAAGAATAAAGCTTAAGTTATTGCAGGATGCAAGATTAAGAGGAGGGTTTGCCTTGCCCAATTGGGAACTATACTATCAGGCGGCAAATTTGATGTGGGTAAAAGATTGGATAACACTAAGGAATACTAGATTATTGACTCTAGAAGGACATGACTTGTTATTGGGGTGGCATGCATTCCTTTGGTATAAAGGAACTAAAACACAAGGGTATTTTAGAAGACATTATATTCAAGAAGCTTTGTTTTTAAACTGGGAGAAGATTAAAAAACAACATTACTTGAAAATTCCAATATGGATATCTACTATTGAAGCCTTTTCATATCCAGTAATATATAAAAAGGAACAAACAGTTAGATATGGTGAGATATTGAATGAAAGGGGTGAACTTAAGCATTGGAAGAACAAGGTATAAAAATGAATTGGTTTTCATATTTGCAAGTACAATCTAGATTTGATAAGGATATTAAAGTAGAAGGTATTTATAACAAGCAGATTGGGCTAGACAAAATATTGATGGGTACTGATGAAAAGGTGATTAAAAACTTTATGGATATTTTTAGAAATTAAAATGGAAGAGGAACAAGTTAAAGAAACAATGATTGCTTGGGGGAAAAATTTTGGATATGGGATTGATCTAGAGAAATGGGAAAAATTATGGTCCCAGAATTATAAAATGACAATGTCAACTGCTTATAAAGAAAATTTGTATAAGATGTTTTACAGGTGACACTTACCACCAACGAAAATTGCAAGAATGTTTAAGAATAAATCGGATAAATGTTGGAAATGTCATCAGATACCTGGATCATATTACCATATGTGGTGGACTGTTCGGATGCAAAAGATATTGGACTAAAATCCACATACAGTTGGAAAAAATGATACAACAACACATAGACTTGAAACAGAAATATTTTTATTGGGAATTATCCAGATATCTACAATAAAGAGTTGAAATATTTGATTGTAAATGTTTTAACAGCAGCTAGAATTGTATTTGCCAAAAATTGGAAGAATGATAAAATACCTATGCAGGAGGAAGTGATTAGGAAAATTATGGACTGTGCTGAAATGAGTAAATTGACATTTGAAATTAGAGAACAAGAAGATAAACAATTTTACAAGATATGGGATTTGTTTTATCAATGGTTGGATAAAAAGACTTGGTAATGCAATAGACTATATAATTTTGTAATAGAAATATAATAGGCTGATATAAAATATGTTGATTATATATAACCATTGGATGAAAGTATAACATAAATTTTAGATTAAAAATATATCTCGTATATATGATGAAATAAATAGTTTAATTGTACACAAGTAATAATTGATAAATACATAATGTTTTATTGATAAATTTTCTTTTTGATAAATTGTGAGTGATGAATATGAAAGGATGACACAAAGGATTTGTAACCAACTGACACACTGTATGTATATATGGAAGATGGTTTTTATGTTTTGTATGTCCTGTTTGTATGTTTGTATCAAAAATAAAAAACTTTTTTATAAAAAAAAATTAAAAGGGATATACAAATGACAAACCCCAAATAATGATCTGATAAACTTCCAACACTGAATTTACAAAACAGATTGTTAAAGCTTTGAAGAATTTTCTGAGAAGGGACAAAGAAAAAAAATGAAATCAATTTCTAGGACATTAGTCGAAGGGATTAATCAAGATGATTAAAAATAAAAGAATGTAAAGTTGGTTTATTTGTTCAAGGTTAAAACAGATCTGTTGGTATCTCTGGTAACCCTTAATCGACTTTTGCTGACCAGGTCTGAGTCAACATCATTTGTTGTAATTTGAGAGAAGGTGATGTTACTGACATTTATTTGTTGTGATGAAGGGGAAAGTGATTTCTTTCTATATTTACTATTTTTTTTGTTCTTTTTCCCCTTCCTTTTGCATTTTTTTCCTTTCTTTTTCTTAGTCTGTATTAGCTTTCATGTTTTTAATTGTAATGCTTAATAAAATAAGGGCCTTGGTGGCTCAGGCTGTTAATTGCCTGCACTTAAATTCCAGCTGCCTACAACTGCTGTAGGCTCGAATCCCACCAGGCTCAAGGTTGACTCAGCCTTCCATCCTCTCAGGGTAGGTAAATTGAGGACCCAAGATTGTTGGGGGCAATTAGCTGACCTTGTAAAAATGCCGCTTAGTAATAAGCAGGCATGTACAATGGAATGAAGGCTATTGCTGAGCACACTGGGTTCTATCCCAAAAATTGTAAGCCGCCCTGAGTCTTCAGAGAAGGGCGGCATATAAATGTAATTTTAAAAAAAATGCTATTAAAAAATGAAGATGTCAGACCAGTTTCTGGCAAAATGTCAAGAAATCTTCTGCTTATCTTATGGTTACTAAACCCTGAAACTCAACACTGCCCAACAGTATAATAATTACTTATGAGCTGACAGACATGCCTAGGATTATTGTGTGAGACCTTTAATGAGTATACAAATACAAATCATAAATATGTCTACAGGATGGGTATCAAAAAATCAAGATGGTGGATGTAAATCATGTAATTGAAGCCCTGCCCCTTTTATATATGGTGCACTGCTGTAATAGCCACCATCTTGACTTTTTGATACTTTCCTCTCTCTTCCTTTGTAAATCTGCAAAATTGCTTCCCTATTTCTAGATGTTCTGCAATTCTAAGATACTCTGGTGTTGATTAGAAAGAAATTGTGTAAGTTGTATCATTAGTAAGATTGTATCACATTCAGAAATTGATCAGTGCCCTAGGAGTTTCATGTGAGCCAGTCAATTTACTTTCAGTGGTATATTGTGGGTTGTTTCTGGAACAAACATGTAGGGCATTTAAAACAAGGAATAGGTTTATATGCAAGTATCTTCATCCAAGATGGAATGTAAGCCTTCAGTGGGGCTTTAAAAGGAATGGTACTGTACTTATTAGCCTCCTGTTGTGTTGTTGGTAATTAGCAAGGATATATGTAAGTAAAAATTCTAGAAAAGCTTTGTACATGCTTCAGATGTCACCGTGCTCTTAACCCATTGTGCCTGAAAGATGCTTTTTCTCTTCTCCAGGATCTTGCCTTAGATGGTTTGGTCAACATAGTTGGTGGTTGCTGTGGTACCACTCCAGCACATATCCGGTAATTTCATGTATATATTGGTAGCAACATCATCTCTGAGGATAATGCCATGAATGATGGTTCAGTTTAGGATGCCTAATATCAATAGATACGTTTTAGCTTGTGGAAAAATGACAAGCACACAGCTTTATAGTTGTTATTTGCATATCCCTGGTGAACTGTTTATGTGAATGGTAGCTTAATTTTTCCTTTTCCTCTCTGGAAATGGCTTGAAGAAGGCCTTGCTGGTTGCTGTGGCCAAAACCCATGTGAAGTTCTTCATGACAACATCCATTGTGTATGTCTGCAAGTCGTGTATCTGAGACATTTAACAGAATAATCTGCTGGTGGTTGGTTGGTGGAACTGATACATTTCTTTGGCTAGGGTGTTTGTTATTGACTTGTACCTCAAGATTGGGACACTGGTGTTGTTATCATTAGCAATTTCTATAAGCCATTACTTATCTGAGTTGTGGATGAAAATACATAGAAGTATCAGTTTATCTGTCCTTGGTGTTTATACAACTAATGTTGATTTGTAATGGGGTGGAATGAAGCACTGAAGTTTCATGCCTTCTGGAGGACTTATGGGGGATTTAGCAAGTGAGCATATTTGGAAATCTTAGAAGATATTTTAGGACTTTTCTTAGCTGGGATCCATGGGTGTTCACAAAATGGCTACTATGGTGGATATAGCAAGACTCAAAACACCCAGTTACTAGAGAGCAATTTGGTGAGATTGTTGTCTGCCATTATCTTTATCTGTCTTGTAGATGGGTAAGCCTTCAAACAAGAACTGAACTGAAGCTATTAGGGTGCATAGTACATTCCATTTTTGAAATGTATTGTTTTGAAAAAGCTATATTTAAAAGACAGTCTTCAGATTATTCTGCAAATATTTCTCTTTTGATTGCGAAACATTCCCAAAATGACTGAAATAGCGTGTTCCAAATGTGAAACAACTCTTTGGAGTTCCAGGTTGGGCATTTTTATTTCAATTTATTTTGAAAGTGTTTGCATGCCACTAGTCATCCCTCCAGTTCTAATTTGTCTCAAGGGATTTATGGAACAGAAGCATTCTTGTAAATGAAAATAATTCAGTAGACCAGTGGTTCTCATGATTTTTAAAACATAAAATATCTTTAGACCTAACCAGTTTTGTGACTGCTAAGAAAAATATTGCAGGGTATTTTCATTCCCATGAGTGTTATGTTGCCTTCCTGTGATCTCTGGTCAAATCTAAGAAATACTGTATAGTAGTCAGGTGAAAAAGAAAATTTAGGCTATGATGATGAGTCTCAATAGCAACTATCTTCAGAAAAGTTTAACTCATTAGCTTAAGCTAGATATTTTCTACAGATTTCAAAGAAACTGTATGTCAATTGTGGAATCTGCTGGTTCCTCAATGCATAAAAGCACTGCTGATTAATTAAATATTTGTTTAACTATACCTACTTTAGTGAACCTTTTCTGTAAACCTAGTATAAAATTAATTGGAGATCTGCTCTTTTTCATTTGTAATAGCAAGAGCTTAGTCATCTTCTCCTTGCAATAAAATGTGATGGAGCTGAATTTTAAAAGCCTTGCGACAGAATAGAAATATCACATTAAATATAGATAACCATCTGGGATAGAGAAGAAAAATGGATGGTTTGCAACTAAGAATAATTATGCTTTTATATATTCTGAGTTTCTGAATATGTAGAGTTCCCAGTGAACAGGTAATCCGATACAAAGTATTTTGTATCTATTTATTTCAATGAATCTTTTGGTGCCTCCATCTTGACAGAAATTGAACTAAAGACATCTCTGGAAAAATTTATTAGTATGTTCAATGCAATTTCAATATGAGCAAAAGCGTAAGACTTCCACTTTCTTTTTTAAAGGAGCAGATAAATGAGGACTGAACTTGTTTATAAGGTCTAAAATGTGTGTCATTTGGGAAGGGAAAGCAGAAGAATACATTTATTTATTTGTTTGTTTCAAAGATTTTTAAGGCTGGTCCTCCCATGATTTGTGGCCCTGGGTAGCATACAAAAAGAAAAATGGAAAGAAAATAAGCATAATACAAAAACAAATTACAAAATCAGAAACCTGACTTTGGACCAGTCATTCTCTCCAGCCCAATTCACCTCACAGGGTTGTTGTGGGGAAGATAGGAATAGGAAGGAGTATTATATATGTTCATCACCTTAATTACTTATAAAATAGTAGGGTGAAATTAAAAAAAATCTAATAAATAAGCAACACGCAATTGATGAAAATACCATACATCAAAACAGATTCATTTGCCATTCTGGATCAGTTGATGGAAGAAAAGCCAGGTATTTTGGTTCTGCAAAAGAATAATGGAGATGGGGCTATTCCAACTTTGGTGGGGGAGAATTCCAAATTGCTACTAGTGCCACCATATTCTGGACCATATACAAGTTTTAGATAGTCTTCCAGGTAGCCCATGTACAGTACATTATAGAAATCCAACTGAGATTTGACTTAATATATGAAATGATTGTGAGAAGGGTCACCCTGTCTAGAAATAGATGTAATTGATACACATCACAAAATTGTGCAAAGACCCTTCTGAGGATAGCTATAGAGCCATGGTGGCACAGTGGTTAGAATGTATTGAATTCTCTGCCCACAGCCTGAAGTTTGATCCTAACAGGAGGACTTCCAAGTTACAAACCAGCTCCATTACCATAGCCCTGAGGCTATGTATATGAAATATACATGCATACATATATATACATATATACATATATCTATACACATGCACATGTGCGCACGTGTGCACACACACTCACACACACACACACACACACTCTTCTAGTATATGACACTTCATGTGTGCCAGGCCCACAGTAATGTGGCCAGGCCTATGGTGGTTATGAACTCCCATGTTGCTTCCAATTTTGTACCTAAGAAAAGCAGATTGAAGACTCACAAGAACATAATCCTGGGAAATTCCACTGCCAGTCCACCCACAACATCCAGCAGCTCAGATAGGGAAGTAGCTACCTAGTAGAGTGATATAGTAACAACTGTTTCCATCCAGTGGTGGTATTCTACCGGTAGTAAAAAAAAAACAGCTACCAGTTCGGGTGAACTGGTATTTCTTTTCTTTTTCCTCCTGACAATCAGCTGTTCTGATGATCAGCTGTGCTGGGATCCCCCCGCGCTCCAGATCAGCTGCGCAGCCCCCCTGAGACCCAATCTCATGAACAGGATCTCACGTCTGGTTTTCTGCAGAGCAATATCCCTGAAAGCTATAATGATTTATGGGTTGACCAAGGCCATTCACTCACCCCTGCTATGGGATTACAGATGATGCCACACCCCAAACCCATGTTGGACTCATTTCTCATGACTCTAACAGCTTATAGTTTACTGCAGAAAGAGTGGACTGACCAGAACTGTAACCTTCTGCATTCCTTTTAATTAGAAAAAGGCAAGTACGTTGCAACAGTTTGTTGAAAATTCTGTATGGCTTTTTTAATGATGAACTAACAAAATTATAAATGAAAAAAATACTCCAAGTATAGTTGGTTACTAAGAGACCACATTTGTTTCTTTTATACCTGAATATAAATAAGTTTTCAGTATTTTGGAGCCCAAGGTAACATAGTAGAAGGAACGTGAGCCCATTGCTTCAGCTATCTTTGTCCCCCCTTGCAGAATGAATCCCCTTCCAAAAGTGGGATCTGGTACATTGATGTTCGAATAATTTAATTTCTTTAAATCAACATATCAAGTGATCTGTTTTCCCAGGAGTAACCTCCTGAGGAATCTCCTTTTCCTCATCTTTTCAACAGTTCTAGGTGGATTCAGATGAGGGAGAGGAATGAGAATACTTTCCCTTCCATGAATTTTTTAAAGTTAATTTGCTTCAGGAATTACCTCAAAAACCAGTAAAGACTGAAAAGAGATTAGAGAAAAGGGATGTTTTGAACAGGGCATGTTGCTTTGAGCTGTTCACAACTTCTGTCTCATGTGATCAATTTCCCCCCCAAAACTATCCCAAGCAGTGCTCCATTTATGAATACAAAAATGACAAAATAATTTGCTTTGCTTTTTTATTCAGCTTTGTTTAGCCTGGCTGAGTCCTGCTTTCTCTCATATTAGATATTATATTACTAATATATTGAATACTGAACATATGATTGTAATATATTACAGTTCATATGATTAACACTATGACGTTCAGAAGGGAGAACTGGAAAAGAATATTAAACACAGATAAATGCCGATTTGCTTCTAGTGTCTTGTGGAAGAATTTCATTCCTTTTTGCCAAGCCTCTGGGCTCTTAATGTACTGTTTTGTAATGCAGGAAGATAGCTGAAGAAGTAAAGACATGCAAACCTCGTATTCCCCCTGCCTCTGTCTCTGATGGCTACATGCTGCTGTCAGGTGAGATAATAACATATCCAGAATTCCTTAACTACGTTTTCTTAATTATATCTTAGGATTCTTTGTGACTGTTCTACTTTTCTCAAGACACCTACAAGCCATTGGAAACCCTTGTATAATACTTGTGTTAGGTTAAGCTATTAGGTGAAGAGGATTTTTATTTTACAGCCTTTCAATCTACTTCGGAAAGCTCTTAGGGGGGAATCTTCATTTTGCTGTACTTATTGGACACAAGGATGACAGAGCTTAGATGGCTGACCTAGTTTATAATAGCATTATAGGATGGCTGCTGGTGGAGAAGGGGAAACACCAGCTCCCTGTGAGTAAGCCACAGCATCAGGCAATGAGTGCCTGCAGACTTTAGTGCTTGCTAAGCATAAATACTCCTGTGAAGAAATGGGGCCCGGAGGACACAAAGAGAAGCTTACAGAGAAATCACCTTCTGGAATAGTCTTTATCTGGCCTGTATGAACAAACACCTCGACCTTCTGGGTTGCCTGGCCAGGACTTAGTTCATTGCCTAGGTAGAGAAGAGAGTTGGTTCTTCATGCAGCAAAGCTTTCCTCAGAGGAAAGGAAGGGGCCAGAGACTACATATATTCTTCAATTTACAACCATTTGTTTAGTGACCAGAGTTACAGAGGACTGACAAAGTGACTTTTGACCGTTTTTCACACTTAGGCCATTGCAGTATTCCTGTGGTAATATGATCAAAATTCAGATGCTTGGCAACTGGCATGTACGATATTTATGATGGTTGCAGTGTCCCGTGGTCATGTGATCACATTTTACTACCTTCTGATAAGCAAAGTCAATGGGGAAGCCAGATTTACCTAACCATGTTACTAACTTAATGACTGCAGTGATTCACTTAACGACTGTAGCAAGAATGGGATGAAGCTCACTTAAAAACTGTCTTACTTAGCAACAGAAATGTTGAATGTAAGTCAACCATCTGTATTGAAGTGAGGAGTTGCTAATATGTTTACAGCTGAGGCTGGTAGGGATGCACGTGTGTGTACAAGAGAACAAGCCTCAAACTACTTCAGCCACATCCATTTGCTTCCTTGTTTAGATTCTTTACTTTGAGAGCTATTTTAATTTTTTTGTTTGGACTGCAAAATCTGTTTTTGTTGGCAACTCCTGTCCCTGAATGCTCAAGGGACAGGGAAGAATAAAGAATAAATTCACTAGGTTTTCTATCAGTGGGTCTATTGTTTGCTTTCTGTTACTCACAGAACCTCCTCACCTCTCCACAAGGGTTTCTACCACTCTGCTAAATTGTTAAGGCTCTTGCCCACCTCTGGTTGCATCTCCTTCAGTGGAAACATATCCTTGCCTTTTGCATGACTTAATGCCCGGTAATAAGATTCCCATAAACCATGTGGCCTGTGTTTTTGTAGATAGAACTGATGCTATTACAAAACATGTATAATTGTTATGACTGAGGTAATACATGACAATATCTTTTTTGCCACTTGAACACGTACCTTATATTGAATCAGACATTGATCTTTTGATTCCAGTGTTGCTTACGCAAACTGGAAGAAGTGTGTTCTGTCATGACTCCAAAGAAAAAGACTTCTGCACTCTGGGATTTGGGATCCTTGTTAGACAGAACTACTAATGGCTGTACTTAAGATCTTCTACAGACAAAAGAAGTGTTCCACCTTTGATCAAATGCTTAGGACTGATCATTTTTATCAGTTTCCAATTTTACATGTGCTCATAGTGATGGCTGTTGACATCTTAATTTTCCTTGGTTTCCTTTTCAAGTGTTGAGCAGGACCTATATTATTATTATTATTATTATTATTATTATTATTATTATTATTATTTATTTATTTAGACTTGTATGCTGCCCTTTTCCCTAAGGACTCAGGGCAGCGAACACATAAAAAAGAGATATATTTACAATAAAAAAAAATTAAACAAGAAACAAGTCTAAAATTGCTAAAAACATTAGAAAACAATTAAAATTACAATAAAAACAATACAATTAAAACAACCCACCCCCGGGTCAATCCAGGCCGGCCTGCTGAAACAGCCAAGTCTTCAGGTCTCGACGAAAGGAGCGGAGATCAGGGGCCAAATGAAGATCCGCAGGGAGCTGATTCCATAGGGCGGGCGCTCCCACAGAAAAGGCCCTGGCCCTGGGAACCGCCAGCCGACAATGCCTAACCGACGGTATTCCCAGAGGCCCCTCCTGTGGGAGCGCTGCGGGCGATCGGAGTGTGATGCTGGCAGGAGGTGTTCCCATAGTACCCTGGACCCAAGCCATTTAGGGCTTTATAAGTTGTTACTAAACCTTGAAGGAAACCGGAAGGCAACCGGCAACCAATGCAAGTCGCGCAGGAGGGGTGTAACATGGGAGTATCAGGATACCCTCATCACAGCCAGCGCGCGCATTCTGCACCAGCTGCAAGCTCCGAGTAATCCGCAAGGGTAGCCCCATGTAGAGAGCATTGCAGTAGTCGATTCTGGAAGTGACGAGTGCATGAGTGACCGTTCGAAGGGCATCTCGGTTCAGATAAGGCGAAGCTGGCAAACCAGCCGAACCTGGGCAAAAGCCCCCCTGGCCACAGCTCCCACTTGCTCCTCCAGATTGAGCTGTGCATCCAGGAGGACACCCAGATTCTCGCCCTATCCACGGGGGTAACACCTCCCCCATGACCAAAGATGGCACTTCCACTGAACACCGAGATGCCGGTAAGAACAGCCACTCAGTCTTGGCGGATTGAGCCGAGCCTGTTACTCCCCATCCAGGCCTGCACCGCCTCCAGGCACCGGGACATCACCGAGAGAGCATCACTGATCTGGTCTGGGGTGGAGATATAAAGCTGGGTATCATCTGCATATTGATGATACCTCACCCCAAAACCACGGATGATCTTGCCCAGCGGTTTCATGTAGATATTAAACAGGCTATGAAGTTTGCTCTTTTAGAGTCAATGGAAAATGCCATATTGGCTTAAATTCTACTTGATGCTGCTTTTGAACTATTTCTCAGTTTTTCTGTGTTCTCAGGATCTGTGGGGAAAAGCATAATTAAATTTATGGTAGAGGACAAAGATTGAATTTATGCACAAAATGTCCTTGCTAACTTTAAGTCTGAAATAGTGTCCCTCTATATTATACTGAGCTCATTGGTAGAAGGGTACAGTACTAATAATTGTAGCTCTGGTGTTGCAGTATCATGTGTGTGGGCACTCACAAACAAGCACACACTCAGCCCTTCTCCTTTTCCTCTTTTGATGTGATATTTATTTGCAGATGCTTGTTTCTTCATCTCATTTGACATTCCTGCACTGAGCATTTTTCTATAGTTTTCAAACATCAGTTGTGAAGAAGACAAGTTTTCTGCTGCAGTCCATTTTTCTCTAGTGACAGAGAGGTGTCTGCCATGTATTTTCTGCCACTGGGCCTCATCTGTGCTGCTGTTCTTGTGTTTTGATCAGCTCCTGGCCTAATGAAGATTCTCTATTTCAATATACATGATTGGGATAAATTTATATCTTAGACTGCCCAATAAAAATGTATATGTTTAGGGTAAAAATAATTATTTCCTACGTGCTTGTGTAAAGAGCCAGTTTGGTGTAATAGTTAAGGCACCAGTAGAAACCAGGAAACTGAGTTCTAGTCTTGCCCAAGGCAAATTGAGTCACCTTGGGCCAGTCATACACTCTCAGCCATAAGAAGGACGCATTGGCAAATCACTTCTGAAAATCTTACTAAGGAAACTGCAGGAACTAGGCTAAATAAAGCATTTTTTCTTTTATGTATACTGAGAGCATTTGCACCAAGACAAATTCCTTGTGTGTCCAATCACACTTGGCCAATAAAGAATTCTATTCTATAAAGAATTCTATTGCATGCCAAAACAACCAGACATAAAGGTAGTTTTTCCCCTGTGCCATCACTCTGCTGAACAATTAATTCCCACAGCACTGTCTCATTTCTCATCTTCTCATTTTTCCTACTATCTTCTCCTATTGGTTTCTTATGATTTATCAGTTGTTGTTTGTAACTTATGATTAATGATTGTAACTATGATTATGACCTATTACTTATATGTACACAGTGAGCTTATGCAACGAAAACAAATTCCTTCTGTGTCTGATTGCACTTGGCCAATAAAGAATCCTATCCTATCCTACCCTGCCCTGCCCTACCCTGCCCTAAAGAGTCAATACTGACACAAAGGCACCCAAACAATAACAACCTACTTGAACCTACTTGTGTAATGATGAGTCTGAAGGGATAACATCTCATTCTTTTTTGTCATTTTCTTCTTCATTCATCCATTTGTTGTAAATCTGTTATAGACACAATGTGCTGCAAAAATATTCCATCTAAAGCAGGCATGTTTTTATGCAGTTGCTGTTTATTTGATTCTGTTCTATTTCTTTGCTGTATCATCACATTATATTGTTGCAAGGAGAGTTAAAGATCCTTTCCTCTAGCCAGATCACATAGATCAGTAAGAAAGTTCTGTTAAACACACATATTTAAATAAGGGCATCATTTCATAAAACTAAAGGTTCCATGGAAAACCATATTCTAGTTTTTCAGACTATTCTTTTTCCCCTTGTATATACATAAAATTTATTTTCCAGGTCTGGAACCCTTCAGGATTGGAAAATACACCAACTTTGTCAACATTGGTGAACGTTGCAATGTTGCAGGTTCAAGAAGATTTGCCAAACTTATAATGGCAGGCAAATATGAAGTAGGTCCAACTTTTTTAAAGCTTCAGGACTTGCATTAAAATTTAGTATAAGTATATTATTTAAGGATTTGAATGCATAGTTTCTACTAGGTACATTTTATAAACATAGGGTTTGTTGCTTTTTGTTTTAGTACAATGTAAAAGCACAATCTTGAGCATTTATTTTGTAAAAGTGAGAGGTTCAAGCAGTTCTGAATAATGTGATGATGGCAGTCTCTAAAATATTTTACAAAATAAATGTAAATAAATAAACTCTGACACATTTTACAGAATAAAAATGTAGGAACAGTGTTATGGGAAGACAGATATAATGAAAGCAGCTTGCTAAAAAATGCAGAAACAAATGCCATCGAAGTAAATACAAGAAAAAAAACAGCATTAGATGCATTTCTATTAGAACTGATGTCTTTTTTCCTTTTAACATAGGAAGCCTTGAGTGTAGCCAAGGCCCAAGTTGAAATGGGAGCTCAGATCCTGGATATCAACATGGATGATGGAATGTTAGATGGTCCAAGTGCTATGGCGAGATTCTGCAACTATATTGCTTCAGAGCCTGACATTGCCAAGGTTATATATTTAACTGCATAGTTTCTAGAGTCTGGTGTTTTCTACATGTCTTGGAACTACGCAATATCTCAATACCTCAGCAGGTTGCTTGACCGAAAAAATGGTAACAGGAAATGAAAAATCAGAAGAAATGCACCAGAAAGATTATTATATTTTTTCTGATATTTAGACATCACACTTCTGACCTGGACTGGACTGCTATTGTGTTGGAAGCTTACATAAGTGTCAAGTATTTGGGCTACTAATTTATTGTCTCCTTGCCTATCTAGATAGTTATGGTATGGTTAAAGCCTTTGTGGTGTCCTTCTTAAATAGTGTTTTCATTTCAGAGGAAAGTGCTGCCCTGATTCTTTTGCTTCCATAAGAATGTCCCTGGCTCTTGAAATCAGTTCTTGACTGGATTTCCAAATCCACAAATAATACTAAATATCACAGATATCAGATGAGTAATGTGTATATAATGTTGGCCACCTTCAGAGCAGACATTATTTAGCAACCAGTCTGCATGCATTTGAATAGCAGTGCCTGACTTCATGTAAGACAGTTTTAATATTCAGAAGTATTTTGATTTAACCAAGAAGCATTTGGTTGAATCATGTACAGCCAAATGCTATAAAAGGAGTAAGAAGATCAATTCTGACCTTTCATGAAATTTGGTCTCTGCAAATTTTAAGAGTACCAACTTCAGCTTTCAGATTCCCCCAAATGGCAAAAATTGGCTGCCTTATTTTTCAGACAACCTTGTGTCCTAGTGTTCTCACTGTCACTTTTGAGAGCACAGATTGTGAGGAGGAGCCAGAAGGGAAACTATCACCCCAAAGGGTTTTTCTTCTGATCTTCATTCTGAAGTGAGGTCACTAAGCCTTTGAAACTTGGCAGGAAACCCCTCTGTTTAGAATGTTTTGTTCAGCTGTAATTTCTGTGCATCAATCTGAATGTCAGCCCTGGGCAAATATTGCTGTTAGGTCATAGAATCTTTTCCAAAGGATGTCATAATCTGAAGAAAGCTCTTGAAATTAGTCTAGCCTTTGTGGTAAATGTAATTGCAAAGATGATTTTTTTTAACTTGCAAGACCTTTTCTCCCTGCCTTAGATGTGCATCCACACAATTCAGATGTAGCTATTTATTGTCTTTGAAGATCATTATTATTATTTTTAATGTTGGTCCTTTTTTATCCTCAGGTGCCCCTTTGCATTGATTCCTCAAACTTCTCTGTAATAGAAGCTGGGTTGAAGTGTTCACAAGGCAAATGCATAGTAAACAGCATCAGTCTGAAGGAAGGCGAAGAGGATTTCCTAAGAAAAGCACGAAAAATTAGGAGATATGGAGCAGCAGTGGTGATTATGGCCTTTGATGAAGTGGGGCAGGTTGGTAACACTTTCCTCACCCACTAGAAATTGCCCAAAAGGTCATAAGAACTTTTGTCCTATCTGTGTTCCGGTAAAAGGAATACGAGGTAATCTACACGAAGTACAGGTAGTCCTTGACTTATGACCATTTCCTTAATGGTGGCTCAAAGCTATGATAGCCTTGGAAAAAAGGACTTTACAAGCCATACTCACATTTATGACTGTTACCCTCACCCTGCAATGGTCATGTGACTGCAATTTGTGCAACTGGCTGCAATATCCTGTAATCATGTGATTGTGATTTGCAACAGTTTTGCCAGATTGTGGCAAATAATTCGATTGAGAAAGCCGGATTTCTTTAATGACCAGATGCTTCACTTAACTGTGTTATTTACTTAATGACCACTGTAAAATTGGTTATAAACTTGGGTCTGGTCACATGGTGACTTGACTTACGACCACAGTGAGTTGCGACTGACATTCTGGTCCCAATTGTGGTCATAAGTTGAGGAGTACCTGTAGTCCTCAACTTATGAGTTTGGGCAGTTAAATTGCAATGCTGAAATGTCCACTGAACTATCACAAGTAAAATAAAACATGAACTTACAAAGCATCATCACAAAACTGATAACAAGAAAAAAACATAACATCTCCTAAGATTATAGAGCATAGAATATATGTATAATAGTGTTGGAAGGGACCTTGGAGGTCTTCTAGTCTTCTAGTCTCTTGCTCAAGCAAGAGATCCTATACCATTTCAGATAAATGGTTGTCCAGTCTCTCTTTGAAAGCCTCCAGTTATGGAGCACCCACAACCTCTGAAGGCAAACTGTTGCATTCTCACCGTTAGGAAATTTTTACTTAGTTCTAAGTTGCTTCTCTCCTTGGCTAGTTCCCATCTATTGTTTCTCATCACAAAGCATTATTTATTTGTTACTCTTATACTCTTTATCTTGATTTAAGTGGCTCTGATTTGTGAATATGGCATTCCCAGCCGTCTCCCTATATGGTCATGATCTGTTTACTTACATGCATTCATTCAGCAAACAAGTTTCTTTTTAGCAAAAAAGCAGAGTATAAATCATACTAACAAAATGCAACAATACGTGTGTAGAGGGTTTTCCAGTGATATCTTCAATTAACTGTTAATAGCATACCTGTCTCCTAGCTTAATTTCTCTATGGTTAACATTGGATAGGAAGTTTCTTACTAAAATTAATACATGGTGAAATACTTGAGGACTAGCCTGCTTCAAGGTTAGCAAACTGGAATTTCAAGTCTCAGAGGCATCTTCTTTTCTGAATTCCAATTGGTTGTGAACTGTGTTGTGTGCAAGATCACAGAGAGCTGTTCATGCCAATTTCATTTATTGGATTTTTATTCTGATTTTCCTCTAAGGCTTGAGATAAATGTAAACATTAACATGAAACGTGCTGTACTTTAGTTTGTTTTTATAATTTTATAAAAAGTTTTAAAAAGAAGATAAAAAACAAATGCAAACTAATAAAAAATAAAGAAGAAAAAAGAAAAAGCTAAAAGTGCAACGAAGGAAAAAAAGTAAAAGAAAAATAGAAAAGAAAGAAAAAGATACAAAGAAGTGGCATCTGATTTTCTTTACAGAATTTATAAGTACAATTATACATTTGTCTCTGTAAAGTTACAACTTGACTCTTTTCTTTCTGTAATCTGTCTTGTTCATCAAATCCATAAATCATATGTTCGTTTTTTTCCTGCAAAAAATAACGTGTTTCCAGTCAGCAATAAACATAAATGTCTTTCCTGTGATCAGACAAGTCAATTTGGTCATCTCAGAGAGTTCCATCATTCTCATCAATCGGCTGTGCCGTGCTTTTAATCCAAAGCTGAAAAAATGTTTCAGAATAAGGGCTGATGCGCATACTTCACCTGCTGATGCTCCTTAAAGAAGCTGCATCTTTCCTAGGGTTCAGAAAAAAATGTATATGTCAGTTAAGGAGGCACCGACAATGCTTCAACATGCATTCCAAAACATATTGTTGCATCCCTCCTTCACTCAAACACATATTTTCCTGTGCCCCCCGCAGCTTTTATGCCACCCGAGGGGGGAAAGATTATGCTTCTTTAGTGAGGTGTCGACAAATGTGCCTGTGTTCACACCTGCACCTTTTTGGTTCTGGGTCTGAAACTCAGTGCGTTCTTATACTTCAATTCTATCCTCATTTCATAGGATCTAGATGATACAGCTTTTCTGATACTGAACTTTGGCTGCTTTGGTTATGTTTTATGTTGCATGTATTAAAACAGACCTCAGTTCTTCGTACTTAATTTGCTTAAAAGCTTTTTATTGGTCCTGCTTCTTAGCTAACACTGAGAAGGGGAAATTCAGTTGAGAGTGAGAGTGATTGGCTTGTACTGGAGCAGCAAACTTGGGTTTAGATTGGATTGATATGAGAATGTTATAAATTCTGCAGTATTCTGCAATCTCATGATTCACAAGTGTTTCTTAATAAACAAATGAATAGAACTATTATTAAGAGCTGCTAACTATGAATCCTAAATTGAAGAGCTTTGCTGAAACATAGGTTTATTGTAACAGACTAAGAAAAACCACATAAGAAACCTAGATACACAGAAACATGATACCACAGAAAAAAACTAACTACTGTTCTTTCACATTTTTGATTTTTCTTTTCAGGCCACAGAAACAAAAGACAAAATTTCAATCTGCACCAGAGCCTATGACCTTCTTGTGAACAAAATTGGCTTTAATCCATGTGATATAATTTTTGATCCCAACATTTTGACTATAGGTACTGGAATGGAGGAACATAATTTGTATGCAGTTAACTATATCAATGCAACTAAGACAATAAAAGTGAGTCTAGGAAGTTAGGGACTGGGATTTGGGTTCTTTTTTAAAAAAATATTGATTTATTTATTTTATTTTAAGCATTTGTCTACCGGCCTTTATAAGTAGTTGGGTGAGGTAAAAGCAGTGGCTTAAATGGAACTGTACAACCTTTTTATGCTGTACAATTTCATCAACTTTACTTCCAGTAGCAGCATTATTACAAATTATATAGTTGCTTAAAAATAACTTGGGCCATTAACGGAATTGTATATATACTTAGAGTAATTAAATGGAGCAATATTTGCCAAAAATTGATAGTTTGGCCAAAAGACCTTTGATAACGTCATGAAAGTTACTTCATTCAATTAATGGAAGTTCCATTACTGTCTGTGATTCTATTTTGAGTTTGTATGGTAAACAGGATATTTTTGAGATTTTATTTTTGCATATGTATGTGATAAATTACCACAGATATATGATAAAAACATTTTCTATTTTTGTCTGTATTATTTGAGGTTACAGCTCAATCTTTTTCTAATGTTAACAGAAGAATAAAAGTAATACTAACATCATATACCCTGTATCTCTACATTTATATATACCCCTTCAAACCAGATAGGTCAATATTATAGAAATGAGACATGATTTGCTCCAGGATTTTATTCAAAATCTTTGTTCAGAAGCTTTGAAAAAGTTTGTTAGAAATGAATTAACATATTGCCCATTATGTAGATATAACACACAATGACTCTTCTTGTGTGAAAAGAATATCTGTGTTGCATAACTTCTTAGTATACATAATGTATAAGCTTCCCATTGTCTTCTATCATGTTTTAGGGAGATTGATAGCAACCAATGAATGAATCTTCTCTGTTGAAGTTATGCAATGGTTAAGATACAACTTTCCTTGGGATGGGATTCAACCATAGCTCTCTGTCCAATTGTAGTAATGATTTCTTTGGGCTGCTCAGTTTCATACAGAAACACCTGGCACCACTAAGATAGTTTTGGGGTAAGAAATTATTTGCTTCCTAAAGAAACCAAATAAGAAATTAATGGAGTAATCTGTAAGACTCCTCAGCTCTAGTTCTGAATAGCGTTTAGACTTTTTCACAACAGAATGAAAATATTCAAAAAGAGAAGGAAGTAAAAACAAAATTCCTGTGAATTTTTATTTTTTATGGTCATAGAAATATATATATAAGACAAACAAACCTCTTTAAATATAGAATAGACTGTGTCTTGAGATGAACATTTTTTCTGGTCAGATATTTGTCATTTGTCATTCCCCGACAATAACGTAAGTAGGAGTCAGATAATGTGTGTATTGCTCTTTTGTGCTGTTTTTCCAGCAACCAGACAGTGCTAACCATACTTGGTATCTATTCTTTCTTTGTAACATTTCATTACCTTGCTGGGATTTCTGTTGTCAGGAAAATTTGCCTGGAGCCAGAATAAGTGGAGGCCTTTCC
This sequence comes from Naja naja, assembly GCA_009733165.1. Classification (NCBI taxonomy): domain Eukaryota; kingdom Metazoa; phylum Chordata; class Lepidosauria; order Squamata; family Elapidae; genus Naja; species Naja naja. The sequence continues at coordinate 77,416,710 of CM019148.1, read as the reverse complement.
AATTTGTCTTTCTCCTTCCGAGGAATGGATGCTATTCGAGAAGCAATGCATGGTGTTTTTCTTTTCCATGCAATTAAGGTAATGTAATGGTTTGGGCAAAATAGTTTCTGATTGAAAAATACTGTTGTACAGTAGAAGAAGCTATAATATCCATTGGTTTTTTCCCCTCCTGTGTTTATTCTCAGCATGGAATGGACATGGGGATTGTGAATGCAGGAAATCTGCCAGTGTATGATGACATCCAAAAGGAACTTTTACAGTTGTGTGAAGATTTGATTTGGAATAAAGATCCAGATGCAACGGAAAAGCTTTTGCATTATGCTCAGGTTAAATTTTGCCTAAATTATTTTTAATACGCACAGCTTAACTTTTAAACATGGATGCTGAAAGCCTGAAGAATTGATTTGTGAATTATTCTTAAGTGACTTGGTTTGTTTACATAGATGTAACCCCAAGTGTCCCCTTGCTTCCCCTTCTCCCTTAAAGCACTTTGTATCAAATCATGCTGGGTTTGGATGATTCTGGAAAAAGTTTTTTTTGCCTTTCCCAAAGAAAAACAAAATAGAATTGTAGTTTAGAAAAACAGATAGATAAACACATTTTTTCCTTCAAGAGTATGAATTAGAATATACTGGGTTTTCTTTTATTTAATTATTGAAAAAATGAAGGAAAAGTAAGAGAAAATATAAACAACAACAACAAAAATCAGGACAATTACAGTTAATACAAAATATGGTGTTTGCTATAAATGTGCGAACAAGTGACTTCTTTCTTAGTAAGATGCATGCTAATTTGCTATGTCCCAGAGTTGAGAACACCCAAATTCATGCCCAACTGTAGCAACAATGGTCCAGTAGTCTTTCTCCATGCCAACTTCAAAAGCCACAGCCTTCTGAATCCCCAGCTGTATATACTTGAAATAAACATCTGTAGGGAGATCTTAATCATGTTCTTTGTGTTGGGAACCTTAAAATGTTGGAATTTTTTAAAAGGAGCAGCAAGTCACAAAGATGTGAGCAAAGGAGAGGGGAGGGATAGGGTTGGAATGTGGAACAGAAGGAGGGGGAGGATATTCATTTGTGATCTATCTTACAGGTGTACAAAACCTGTTTTTTGCTGTTGTTGTCCTTATATTGAAGCAGATTCAGGCATAGGGGGAGGTTGTTTCAAGAACAACCTCCCCTTATGCCTGAAGAGAAAAGTTTTCGATCAGTGTGTGGTATGTGCTCTAACCTCTGCGGGTGAAACAGTACACTAACCTCACAATCAATACAAAAGGACGCAAAGAGCCATGGAAAGGTACATGCTCGGCATTACAAGATGGAAAGACTCGCACATGGATTAGAGAACAAACGAAAATATACGATACCATCAAGAAAGTGAAAGAATTTAAATGGAAATGGGCTGGTCACATAGCAAGAAGAACTGATGGCAGGTGGTCCAAGGCAGTCATAGAATGGATTCTGCTTGATAAAAATCGTCCACGAAAGAGACCTAAAACAAGATGGATCGACGACATCAGCAAGTTCTCCGGGCCCAATTGGCAAAAGAAAGCTCAGGACTAATATTGGTTGGAAACATGTGGAAGAGACCTTCAGCCTGCAGTGGATGGCGATGATGATGATGAAGATGATGATTGAAGCAGATAGTATAGGTAGTCCTTGACTTTCAACTGTAATTGAGCCTGCAATTTCAGTCATAAGTCGTGACTGCTTTAAAACAGGTCAACACTGTAACCACACCTAAATTTATGATCTTTTTTGCAGCAGTTAAGTGAACATGGCGGTCACTAAGTGAATGCAGCAATCATTAAGCAAACCCATTTTCTTTCTGGAAAGTATAAGTAAACACCAGTTTCTGAAGAAAATGATGTAAATCATGGTCATGTGATCACAGGCTACTACTAATGGCTGCAAATATGGGCCAGTTGCTGAGAGCCCAAAATATGGTCATGTGACTATAGACAAGGACCCCTGATGTTGTAAGTCCTGTTTTTGGGAAGTCCGTCATAACTTCAAGCACTCACAAGCAGTCACTAAGGGACAGGAGTTGTAAATTGTGGATTGCCTGTAGGTTTTGCTCTCATTCTACGAGGAAAATACTAGGGGAAAGAGCAATTTTGCCAGTGTTACTATTTAAAATAACTAGCATTTGGAATCAGAATTTGTTGGTTGACATGCTCCATAAACCACAGTATATTTGTATAATACAAAAATAAAATATTTTAAGTGAAAGGAGGCTGAGATAGTATCGCACAGCAGAGTAGAAGGGGGTAGGCCATTCTATTAAGCTGACAGGCACGTTCCAGTTCAGAACAGTGTTTGATTCATTAGCGATCCATAATTCATTAGTGATACAACATAAACGATCACCAAGAGAGACTGTACTAAAGCCAAGTTAAGTTATTAGATTTTTAAAATAAATTGCTGCTAGGCTGGCTGGGGATACATTTAAATTATATTACCAGGAATAAAAATCCAAAGCTCCATTTTTTTGGCATTTTTATTCCTATTGATGGAATATTTATGTTTTCCTGTTTTACCTTGTTTAGAAGCAAAAGCTTTCTGGGATCAATCAGTGGCCGTTAAGTGTTCGGATGTGTAGGGTATCTTATGCATATGCCCTGATTTATGTAAGACCAGAAAGTATATGAAACAGGTTAGGTCAGATTTTCATTAGACATGAATTTTCTGGACACTAATCAATTTGATATTGGGGTGATTGCTTGTAGTCCAGACCACTCCAACATATACATCTTACCCACTTTCCATTGCTGTCCTGTGCAAGTAACTGTTTATCTGTGTTCAAGTGTGAGGTATGAGCAGATTGTGTCATAACATCAGACACCCATGCTAATCCTAAAGATCCAATGAAACTCTGTACTGATCTGTAAGAACCTTCTTCTATATCTGTGATGGTGAACCTATGGCACACGTGCCAGAGGTGGCATGCAGAGCCCTCTCTGTGGGCATGCACGGTGTCACCAGCTGCTCTTCTGGGCGTGTACCGGCCAGCTGGTCTTCGGGTTTCTGGCACTCCGGCTCATGCGAAGACCAGCTGTCCAGCGCATGCATGCGCATCAGCCAGCTGGTCTTTGGGTTTTTGGTGCTGAGGTATGCTCACATGCGTGTTTTACGGTTTGGGCACTCAGTGTCAAAAAGGTTCGCCATCTCTGTTCTGTACAGATAAATATAAGAAGACGCCTCAATATGCCCTTGCTTTATTTTAGGGATCTTAATCATATAATGCTGAGGTAAATAATCTTTCTACTGTGCCCTTGGCTTATTTTTTTTTCAGTATTTCTGAGGCTAGAAGGTCATAATAAAGACATAAAATAAAGGAAGTGGCTAAATATTCAGTCAAAAAATCTTTTTGGACCTGAGGTGACACATTGAACATTCTGTTTATACAAAAACAGTATGTATTTATTACCCAAGTGGCAGAACATAATTCTGGCAAATAAAACATACAGTTTGGGTCCTCATGTCAACTATACAAAGTAGACTACAACAGGAAACGTAACTCCATAGGAAGACTAGAATAATACTTTATTGAGGCATTAGTCACATCTGAATACTACCTTGTTTCCCAGGAGTTGAGGTATGATTCAGCTCTCTTTGCTTTCATAGTAGTTCTTGCCTTCTTCTCTGACTCTACACTTCACTTTAATAGAACTGTAGACAGAATCTGAAATTTGGAATCAACAAAGAATCTGAAGAATCCTCTTTGACCCAGGATTTCATTAAAATTGTGTCTCTTTAATGGCCTCAAACAGCAGTTCTCAAATTGTGATCTGGAATTTCTGGGGGTCCTCAATATCCTTTCATGGGGTCCCTGAAGTCAAATATTTTAAAAATTTTCCGTTTTAATTTCTAATGCAATACATATCAATAGATATAACACACACAGACTAAAACTCTTTAGGAACCTCAGTCATTTTTAAGAATATGAAGGAGTCCTTATACCCACATGTTTGAGAACCACTGGCCTAAAGGACCTTCCATGCTCTGAGACAAGCCTGTCCTATCTGATTGGGAAAGAAACCTCTTATACACGGAGTAATAGACTAGAGTTCTCCACTTAATGGGAAGATAGTTTCATATATCAATGATGGTGGGGCAAATTTTATTTCATTTTAACTTCTCTTAATCTCATTCCAGACCCATGCTCAGGGAGGAAAAAAAGTGGTACAGACCGATGGATGGAGAAATGGATCTGTAGAAGCAAGACTGGAGTATGCCCTTGTTAAGGTACGTTTACCTGTTTGATGGGCTAAAATTGCCTCTTTGACTAGGTTTAATCCTAAGGGGAAAAGTTGCTGGACAGTACCATCCAAATCTGTTATGCTATCAGGGTTCAGCTTTCCAGAATTTGTTCCTTGATGAATTGAGAAATACAGTGCGCTTCCAATGGCCCATTTGGGATCTCAATCGGGAGAACTTCTCTTGAATGCCCATTCACATTTCTTATGTGAATAGATCTAAATGTGTAAATTTGTAACAAATTTAGTTCTAGAACAGAGTTTTTCAAGTTTGGCAACTTAAGATGGATGGACCTCCACTCCCAGAATTCTGAACACATGGCCTGGCTGGGTAATTCTGGGAGTGGAAATCCACACATCTTAAGGGTGCCAAGCTTGAAAAATGTTGTGAACTTTCTTCACTGGCTTCAATTTAGAACCCCCTTCAAAACATAAACACCTTAAAATGAAAAATGGAGGTTCACCTGAGATAAGGCTGTAACAGCTTGCTGCAGCTGGCTTGAAACCAGTTGCTGTTAATTGCATTTAGCACATGGGTGTCAAACTCGCAATGTCACGTTGCCATCACGTGACATATCGTGATGTTTTTCCTCTTTGTGCAGCTGGGATGGGCGTGGCCTATGCGTGATGCATCAGGCCCACAGGCTGCCACCCCTGACTTAGCAGATCAGAAGCTGCCAATATGAAAAGGGAGGTGTAATTTTGAATACTTCAGGAACAGCTTGTCTATTTTAAAACTTAGAGATCCTTTTCGGAATACCCACACACAATTTTGGGAAGTGAGATAATGAGGAGGCCTCCTGCTGGTGAATGCTTTTCTTCTGTTCCTTTGCCAGACTCCTTCAGGATTCTTTTAGAAAGAGGTTGTCTCATGCTTTCAACATGAATCAATATTACTCGCATGTTTTATTTCTCTTGGTTTTATTTTACTTCAATTATTCTGTAGGTTTACTTTTGAATTCAGCTCTCGGTATAATTAGCTTATTTTAACACCCTTGAATTACTACAGTCTCTTTTTGGTAGGTTGTTCTTGAGGGGCCCCGTTTTGTAAAATGCAATAGATAAATGATGTTTATTGTGGGAAGATATATACCACTTTAATGTCCAGATGGTTGCTTTTTTCCCCAGGGCATTGAGAAATATGTGATTGAGGATACTGAAGAGGCTAGACAAAACAAAGAGAGGTATCGCAGACCCCTGAATATAATTGAGGGGCCCCTGATGAATGGCATGAAAATAGTTGGTGATCTTTTTGGAGCTGGCAAGATGTTTCTTCCTCAGGTAAAGAAGAACTTTCCATTAGCCTATCACAATTTATCTGTGTAATTACACATTACACCAATTCTTTCTTTAGCTTGAGGGAGGATTGATATCTGGTTCTTAGCACTTCAGGATATTGTAGTAGAATATAGGAGATTGCCTTATACCAAGCCAAACAGTTTGTTCATTTTCCCTCATACAGTTTACTCTCATAGGCAGCAACTTTCTAGAGGCAGTAGTGGCTTACACCGAAACATACACATTTCCATATCCCAAGTTTCATTAGTTAAGTGTAATGGGTAAAATATTCCTATACAGTGAAAGAATTTTGACCCCAAGAAATTGGTTGACGTTTCAGAAATGAAGAGGCTCACAGTCCTTTCACTGAAATACCTGGTTTCCTTTAATTGAGAACTGGGAGTGGGAATAAATAATATGGCTGGTCCTGTTAAACAATTGAGAATTGGAAACCCTTGCTACATCAATGTACTGTGGCTTTCTTTGTAGCAATATGCAGTGGCTAGTCCATAGCCTTTAAAATTCCTAATAGTCTCCCATCAAATACAAATTACATTCAACCCTGCTTAACCTATGCAACTAGGATTTCCCCTAGTGGCAGATTCAGCTTATAAGTTCTCAGATTTCCTCACATTTTAGAACTGTGTCTGATCCTGAATAGTCTTTTTTCTCAAACTGCCTGGGCATCACCTGCGCCAAATGGCCCTTTAGTAGTAAAGATGAGATGATTTAATATGTGACCTCATGTATGAAAGCATGTGCTCTAATACTAGAGATACCCTGCACCTTAAAATGGGTATTACTTTATTTTCATTCCTGCTAGTGACTGTTGCTGATCTTACATTCAGTTGTAAAGATGAGTTTCTGGATTAGTGGCTTATTGGACATAAAATGAAAATATCCTCTATTATCCACATGCCGATAAAACTGTATTTTACCCCATAGGTTAGTTTAGTCTCCTTTTTTATTTATTCATATTTGATTGGCAATATGTCCACAATCTGTCTGTTTCTTTTCATGTGTTAGCTTTTAGTTTTAATAGTTAGGTTTAATGTTTGGCTTTCTCCAAATTAGACTTTTATACACATTGCAATGCGGGCAGGCACAGCTTTACAGATGTGGGCTGAAACTGCAGCATGGCTCACTTTATTTAAATAGGCAATGAATAGTCTTGGAGAACTGCAAATATTAGTGTCCTTTGCTTGACTAGCAAGTCACTGTAACAATAAATTACTGGGATAGGTTTGTGGTAGATTTGTGACACCATATTAAAAGGTTAAATATATTAATATTAAAGTACATTAAAAGGTGCCTATCACTCTCACTCTCCCACTCTCTCCCAAGAGCAGCTGTGGGTCTCTCTGATCATCATATGATTCATCTCATCCCCACCTATAGACAGAAACTTAAAACCACAAAACCTGTGGTCAAAACAGTGAAGTCTTGGACTGAGGAGGCAAAATGCTTTATTATCATCTCAGTTCCCAAGAAACCCTCTATCAGGAACCTGAATGACTTCAGATCGGTCACTTTGACATCTCTGGTTATGAAGAACTTTGAGAGGCCAGTGTTGGCCCACTTGAAAATCATCGTGGATCCGCTGTTAGATCCCTTGCAGTTTGCCTACTGAGCAAATACATTGGTGGATGATGGTCAATTATGGTCAATATGGTACTGCACTATATCTTGCAACATCTTAATCCCCAGTGACCTATGCATGGGTCCGTTTTGTTGACTTCAGCTCAGCTTTCAATACCATCATTTTAGAAACACTAAACTGATTCAGTTAGCTGTGTCTGTCCATACTTGTAGGCAGATTACTAGTTGTTTGACAGATAGGAAGCAATAGATGAAGCTAGGGAAAATCACATTGAGCACCTCACAGTTAGCACAGGTACCCCTCAGGGCTGTGTGCTCTCTCCATTGCTCTTGTCTCTCTATACCAATGACTGCATCTCTAAGGATCCTTCTGTTGAAGTAGTGAAATTTGCAGATAATACAACGGTCATTGCTCTCATTCCAGGAGGTGATGAGTGCATATATAGACTGGAGGTTGAATAACTGGCCCTGTGGTGCAGCCGGAACAAACTGGAGATGAACAAACTTAAAACTATAAAGATGAGAGTGGATTTTAGGAAGAGTCCTTCTATTCTATCACCTCTTACTATATGTTAGAACTTCACTTGAATGGAACTAATTTGCCATGGAGGCAAATAGTCTCCTTTTTCTTTTCTTACCAGTAATTAAAACTGTAGAGATGAGAGTGGATTTTAGGAGGGACCTTCAATTGTACCACCTCTTACTATATTTGACAGCACAGTATCAGCAATGGAATCAAAGGTGGTATTCAGCAGGCTTTGACCAGTTCTGGAGAACCAGTAGCAGAAATTTGAGTAGTTCGGAGAACTGGCAAATACCACCTCTGACTGAAGATTTTACAGTATCCTTCCCCTGCCACGCCCACAGAACCGGTAGTAAATTTTTTTGAATCCCACCACTGAATGAAATCCTTCAAGTTTTTGGGTTGTGTAATCTCCCAGGATTTGAAATGGACACCTAACAGTACATCCATCGTTAAAAAAGCACAATTAAGAATGTTCTTCCTGCATCAATTCAGGAAGTTCAGACTGCCCCAGGAGCTGTTGATATAGCTTTGAAGAGGAATGATTGGGTCTGTCATTTGTACTTCTATATCTGTCCAGTTTGGCACAGCTAAGAGGACAGGTACAGACTAAGAGGAAAGGTACAGGTACAGACTCCAACGGATAGTTAGGATTGCAGAAAAAGCAGTTGCAACCAGCCTGCCTTCCATAGAAGACCAGTATATTGCATGGATCAGAAGAACTGAGAAGATAACTACACATCCTGGACATAATCTGTTTCAATTCCTCCCTTTGGGATGCCGCTATAGGGAATTACATGCCAAAACAACTAGACATAGGGCAATTTTTTCCCTTGTGCCACCACTTGCTGAACACCTCATTCTCACAGTACTGTCTTATGTCTAAATATTGTATGGCTGTAATAGTATTATTATCCTTCTCCTCTACTACCCCATTATTGGTGTCATTGTGATTATTATTATTACCCTGTTGCTTTGCATGTACACTGAGAGCTTCTGTACCAAAGACAAATTATTTGTGTATCTAATCACATTTTGCCAAATAAAGTATTTTATATGAATGCAGTGCATTGGACACATTTCTCTAAAATGGCAGAAAATGGAGAAACTGGTAAAGGAGTTGCTTAGAAGTTACTGGGTTACTTAGTTGGTATTTATTGGTAATTTTCTGTTTTGGGGGCCTGGTATGGTTTGCTTTCAGATTAATTCATTGATTGTTATAATCTTGAATAAACTTTTGAACGCTCTCATGGGTCTTTTTCTGAATCTGTACAGGTGATTAAATCTGCTAGAGTTATGAAGAAAGCAGTGGGTCATCTTATCCCATTTATGGAGAAGGAAAGAGAAGAATTACGTGCATTGTCTGGTAGCACGGAAGAAGATGTGAGTTTGCAGCTTCAGTCCTTGATTCTCTTAAATTAATTTTGGTTGCAGTTGTATTATAGATTTTTGTGTAGGTCAGGAATTCATGGCACATCATGGCAGCAACTTCTGCAATAAATAGATCCTCTTACATGAGCTCTCAGTCACAGAAATGGGCAGCTGATCGGAAAACATAAAGTTGTCCATTTGATATTTTGCCAATAAAACTAACAGCAATAGTATGCTATATAAGGATCCATAGTCATAAACTTGGTACTTAATTGAATGAATGTTCAACAGGCAAAAAAATAATAACGCTAACAAGAACAGTTTTTGCCTCTCTCTGTTGAGCTATATTTGTCTCTACCGCGTCATTTTCAGTGATAAGAATTTTCCACTGATGTGGTCTAGTTCCATTGCCAGCTTTGTTTCTGTGCCCCTTCTTCCCATTGGGTAGTTCTCCCCTTCATTTTAGAAGCTAATTTTGGGGATTGCCTATCTGTACAATCTCATACAGCAGGGGTATCAAACTCAGGTCGTCACGGTGGTGTCACGTGACATATCAGGACTTTTTTCCTTTTCACTAAACCAGGTGTGGGCGTGGCCAGTGCGTGATGCATCTGGCCTGTGGGCAGGGAGTTTGACAGTCCTGTCCTATAGGCTCACTTCAAAATATTGTTTCTGAGCAAAAAGCTATGGAGCAAAGGGGTTCTAGTTGTTACTAGAGAGTCCCAATTAATCAGCAGGGAAGAGATTGATGAATCAGACCTTTTAGGACTGATGTCACTAAATGCATTAGTAAGTTGATGCCAATCGTATTTATTCTCTTTATCGGCATTTTTCTTTTTAAAAATTGCACTGTTCTTGTTTTAAAAGCATTCTGATGTATAATACAATGCAGTTTTGAAGTTGAAAAATGGATTCTGGAGAAATGCAAATTAGTTTGGGAGGTGTGAATCAGATTGGCTCACTTCCAAAGGCAGAGAAAACAAAATCCTTGGACTTCCATGCTCTGCAGCCTCTTGTCTTAGGAAGCATCTGTCAAGCTAATGTGTAGTTGCTCATTGGAAGCAATCATGAGGCTGGAAGAAACCTGATGCTTTGTGCTGTAGCAGATTTCTTTCATTCCTAATAGGCATGAAAAAATGAAATAACAGCAGTTGTTCTTGTAGTTCAAATTGTTGCGAGGGCTGGGTTGATTTAAGAACAAATTGTGAATTTTATGCTGTCTTTGGCATTTGGGAAGGGAGTGAAATGAGGTAAAGCAAAATGCTGAGTGAAAAACACAACAATCCAGAAGCTTACTAGCTTTAAGATGTATTTATTTAGCAGCCACATGTTTATTTAAAAAGGGGGAAGTGTGTTGTGAATCAGTATGGAATTAGGCCAGTCCTGTATTATTACTCGCTAATAGTATATGCTACACTCTTTTGGAAATGCTAAATGCTGCTATTCTTGTGTGTGTGTGGGAATCTGCTGGCCTCTGAATATGAATTTTATCATTGGAATGTTTGCTGCTGTCCTATCTCAAAATGAGGTGCATATCTCCTGGCATAGAAGCTCTCCTGAGTGCAGTTACCTCCCAGAATACTCGCTGTAGCACCAGAAGAATAGCAAATATAGAGCACTGGTTATTATCTTTCAGAATGCATGGCTTTGCTGCAGGCTTGTGCAGGACTGAAGAGGAAAGCTATTTAGTCCTGTTCTCAGTGAGTTTGCTTCAAATTATTTAATGTTAGAAATCGTCTTGTTTTTATCCTGAAGTTGTCTTAAGAATAAATATATGCACTGGTCCACATTGCAGCCTAGTCTGAACTTAGCCCATGCCGCCCCCTTTTCCCATTCCTATCAGTTTTAGGATTCCCCTAGCAATTAGGCCTGTGATTATTGTTTGACCATTCCAATGTGACTTATTTTCCCTGGCTTGATTAAAGCAGCATGCCCTTCAGCTCCAGTCATGCAGGCTTTCATGAGTATAATGCATAATTATGCTGAACCTTGACATGTTCTGGATGTTCATTTCCCCCAAATTCTGCTACATTTTAAGACAGAAGAAGTTAAGCATGATAGTAACATAGAAACTCTCAGGCATCAAAGCTTTTGTTTACGTTAATGATGGATAACAACAAGGGGTATTAAAGTGGCCAGCAAAGGTATCTGTAAGGGAAGGTAACAGTTTCAAAATGGCAGCCAGGACTGAAGTCTTAATATTTTTATGTTTATGTGCTGTATGCAACAGCTATTTAAAAGGAGCAGAGCTTTGAGAGCCTGGTTGTGCATGCCTGCTGTATGGCTGTTGATTTCTCCCCCTGCAAGTTACCTATATGGATTACATACCTGTTTGTTTGGAAAATTAGCTATGCTGTAATCAGGATAAATATGGAGGGGTACAGCCTTAAAGACCCAGAGTTATACAGACATGGTGACTTTTTCCATGAATCTCTTCCCAGAATCCCTACCTGTTTGAACACAAGGGCCCCATTTGAGAAAAATATGCCAACATTAGCAAAGTATGGTATGCTAAAAGAAGCAAAGATTTATGTGTGTGCCTCTGTTTCTTTTTTAAAACTGTCTCCCCAGCACTTACTGTTTTTCATGAACAAGAAAAAACAAATTTAAAAACATGGATATGCCACTATCATGTATAGATTAATGAAATGTTTTTTTTTAATTACATTTCTATGCCACCCTTCTCCGAAGACTCAGGGCGGCTTACAATTTTTGGGATACAACCCAGTGTGCTCAGCAATAGCCTTCATTCCATTGTATATGCCTGCTTATTACTAAGCGGCATTTTTACAAAGTCAGCTTATTGCCCCCAACAATCTTGGGTCCTCAGTTTACCTACCCCGAGAGGATGGAAGGCTGAGTCAACCTTGAGCCTGGTGGGATTCGAGCCTACAGTAATTGTAGGCAGCGGGAAAATGCTAAGGCTGCTTGCTTCCATTATGGCTAAGAATTTAGGGAGTTGAGGTTCCAGTATATTTGGAAAGCACCAGGTTAGACAAGGCTGTGCTACAATGTTCTGATCTACTTCTTTTTATTAGTCATTTGTGCTGCTGATAGATCCCCGTTTACAAATAGTTCCTTTACTGAAGCCATGAGGAATGTTCTGTTATGTTGACAAAAGTAATTTTTTAAAAGACCCCTGTGTTTTGTATTCAGAAAGGCTGACTTCCACAGGGATAATATTGTTAAATGTTATTCTCATAAGGATCAAATTAATGGATTGAAGAAATAACAGTATTTTTCAGTTTGTGTCTGTTAAGTTGCAGCAAACTGCCTAAGATGCAAGGTGATCCCTTGCTAGGAGAAAGATCTTTTGAAATATATTTATATATGATGCTCTTAGTTCTCCTTTCTGTCTTAATCAAGGGCAATTAGGCTGAGACATAATGACAAACCTAAGATGACACATTATGGTTAGTGAGCATTCAGTCCAAAATTTTCAAGTCTAGTCAGTCTGTAGTTGACAATCTACTATTCTTATGATGGTTTGCACTATAATTTTACAGTTTTTATCATATATTGTGATTGAAATGGTAAGAGTCAGTCATAAACCAAAATAGGTAGCATACAGTTTGTTTATATCTTCTCTAACTACTAATCCTTATCCCTACAGGATCCTTATCAAGGTACTATTGTGCTAGCTACTGTGAAAGGTGATGTCCACGATATCGGCAAGAATATTGTAGGAGTAGTTCTGGGCTGCAATAATTTCAGGTAATGAGACTCGACCTTTTGAACTTGCACATACCTCATTATACTGTAATTAGTTGACAGGCTAGAAATGTCTCCTGCAAGTGGGACATTTAATGATTTGACTAAAGTGCTAGCTTTCTGAGGGCAGCTTAGATTGTTTTAATCAATATTTATTAGATCTGTTCATTTATATCATTTAAAAAGTACCAACTCTAAAAACCAGGTGGTATATAAAGTTTATCTGTTCACACAGGAAAAGTTTTAGTAAAGGCTGATATAGTTTTGCCAGCAGACCTGGCTAGCCCAGGGTGATATGGAGTGGTTTGTCTGATCGTTGCCATTGGAAGGGGGGGGACAGTGAGGGTTTGTTGGGTTTTGTATTTGGGGTTTTATTTCTGTGAGCCAACCCGAATCATTTGAGTTGGGCAGACATTACTTTTTTGGTAAATGTATTAAACTTGTATGAATTTCTACAGAATACTGTGTACTGTAATAAAAACATGGGCTAGTTAACTGTTCCATAACCACAAAGGCAGAAGATTTTGGCCTCAATTATTTTAAACTTAATATCAAGAACTCTTTGGAATAAATTAGGAAAGTGTATAGGATAGCATAAATGCTCTGCAAAACTTTGATCAAAGTACATGGTTGAACTTGAAACTGTTCAATTTCTCCCTAAGCATATTCAGATATATTGCTAATCTGGGAATTTTTGTCTGGACATTGGGTAGCCAATTCATAGGTCAAAGTCGTCAGGATTTGCAATATGGCAAGCTATCTTGAAATGCTTGGTAGCAGTATTCTTGCTCAAGAAGTTTGTTTGTTTGTTTGTTTGTTTGTTTATTTATTTATTTATTTGGACTTGTATGCCGCCCCATCTCCGAAGACTCGGGGCGGTGCACAACTAAAAACAGCAACAATAAATACTTAAAAAGAAATTAAACTAATTTCACAAGCCCAAAAATACAAAAACTAAAATTTACAGTGGTTAAAATAATTAAGAAACCCATCCCCAAGGAGGGTCACAGCCATTGGTCGAACAACCAGGTCTTCAAATCATGGCGGAAGATGTGGAGGTCAGGGGCCAGGCGGAGCCCCAAGGGTAGTTGGTTCCAGAGGTCAGGGGCCGCAACAGAAGAGGCTTGTCGCCGGGGGACCGCCAGCCGACATTGGCTTGCTGATGGGACCCCGAGGAGTCCTTGCCTATGTGCTCGCACAGGGCGGCTGGTACTGATACCGGCAGAAGACGCTCCCTTAAATATCGAGGACCCATGTCGTGAAGGACTTTGTATGTTAAAACCAGAACCTTGAATCTCACCCGGAGTGCAACCGGCAACCAATGCAGGCAGCGCAGGAGGGGGGTAACATGGGAGAATCGGAAAACTCCCATCACCACCCGCGCCGCCGCATTTTGCACCAGCTGCAATCTCCGGATGGTATGCAAGGGCAGTCCTAAATAGAGCGTTGCAGTAGTCGAGTCTAGAGGTAACAAGGGCGTGAGTGACTGTGCGCAGGGCATCTTGGTCCAGAAATGGGCGAAGCTGACAAACAAGGCAGAACTGGGCAAAGGCCCCCCTGGCAACGGCCCCCACCTGCTCCTCCAACGGAGCCGTACATCCTGGAGGACCCCAGATTCGCGCCCTATCCACAGGGGCAACACCTCTCCCCTATGGCCAAAGATGGATATTCCTGACTGGGCTGAGATGCCGGTATGCACAGCCACTCAGTCTTGGCCGGGTTGAGTCGAAGCATGTTCCCGCTCATCCAAATCCGTACCGCATCCAAACACCAGGTCATCAGGGAGAGGGCATCACTGATCTGGTTTGGGGTGGAGATGTACAGCTGGGTGTCATCTGCGCACTGATGGAATCTCACCCCAAAACCACGGATGATCTCACCCAGCGGCTTCATGTAGATGTTAAATAGAAGAGGGAAGAGGACCGACCCCTGAGGGACCCCACAAGAGAGCACCCTCGGGGTTGACCTCGACCCCCCCGCCAACACTGATTGCGACCGCCCCGAGAGGTAGGAGGTGAACCACTGAAGAACAGTGCCCCCACTCCCAGCCCGGTAAAAGGATACCATGGTTAATGGTATCGAAAGCCGCTGAGAGGTCTAATAGGACCAGGACAGAGGAAAAACCCCTGTCCCGAGCCCTCCAGAGATCATCCATCAGCGCGACCAATGCTGTCTCCATGCTGTAACCGGGTCGGAAGCCCAATTGATATGGATCCAGGTAGTCCGCTTCATCCAGGAAAAGTGGAAACTGCTGAGCCACCAAACTCTCAACAACCTTCGCCAAAAAGCGAAGGTTGGAGGCTGGACGAAAGTTGTCTAACACGGTCGGGTCCAGGGCAGGCTTCTTCAGGAGGGGTCTCACCACCGCCTCCTTCAAGGTGGAGGGAAAAACACCCTCTCTTAACGAAGCGTTGACAACTGCCTGGAGCCAACCGCAGGTGGCCTCCCTGGCGGCATAAGCCAACCAGGAGGGACACGGGTCCAACAAACATGTGGTGGAACTCAGCCGCCGCATAGTCCTGTCCATTTCCTCCTCATTTCTCAATTATCTGTTCTTAAATAAGAAGTCACTGGACTTAATAGAAAGTGTAACTCAAGCAAGTACGGTAATAACTAAGAATGGGGCAGGTGTTGCATAAGAAGGCTCAGATATAAGGGAAGATTACAAGCCAAATGTTGTTCTCTTGAACTTCCTCAATAGTTTTTGTGGACTATTAACAGACATGGATTAATTGACTATGTATACAAATTGATTAGCAAACTGCCATTTCCTTCCCCAGAGTTATTGATTTGGGAGTTATGACACCATGTGACAGGATACTAAAAGCTGCTCTTGAAAACAAAGCAGGTATTCACAAATTTGATTTGTATTTGTCCAGTTTTGTGAAGTTTCAAGATTTTCATCATGTGAAAATGTGCATCTTCAAATGCTAGTTCTGACTAAGCTCACTAAGAAAATATAAACTAAGGCAATAACGGGTACAATCTTTCTTCTTGAAAACAGAATCTTTAAAATACATTAGGATTTGTCAGAAAAATTGGGAGACAGTAAATCTGAAAAACGGATAAAATTTTGATTTGATATTAAGTAATCTATTGGCAGATGTAGTTATTTTGGCTCAACCTCAGTGCAGTGGTTTATTTTACTATGTAAAAATGTAGCCAGCTTATAGAATTCAGATTTATTTATTTAAGGATAGGCTCTATGTTAATTTTCACCAAAATATGTGGTTAAAGTTCAAATATTTTTTAAATTTGTTATTAAAAAGACAATGGTATTGCATTCACCATAGATATTTGAGATATTTAGAAATTCTAATCCTACCCATTTCACACATGAGTTGAATATCCAGGAAATATCCAGGGTAATAGCTCTAGCTACAGAAAGTTAGGGGGAAATTCTAAGTCAGATCCATGCCTTCATTTAACAACTGGATGGCATTTTTACCTTGAAGTTTAACATAGATTCTAAAATCATAGATAAAATGTTGGAAATATTTGACTGTTTATGCTTATAGATATAATTGGCTTGTCTGGTCTTATCACTCCATCTTTGGATGAGATGATATTTGTTGCCAAAGAAATGGAAAGACTAGAAATAAGGATCCCTTTGCTGATTGGAGGAGCAACTACTTCCAAGTAAGTTAGGTTTGGTTTTGTTTTTTTGCAGAGGATGTTAACCTAAATACATAGAATTGCTTATGTAAAGAAGTATGATTTCCAAAATTAACTTTTATGTTCCTTTTAGATTATTTTAAACAATATTTATTAGATATGATTATTTATACCATTTTAAATGTACCAAGTCTGAAAATCAAGTGCCTGAATCATAATTTAAGTTTCAGAGAAGTTATTATTTCCTCACTGAAAAAGAGATGTATAAACCTGATTTTATTTTCAGTACAGGTACACGTTTGGTATAGCAAAAATGAACTTAGTTTTGCAACATTGAGAATCAAGCCATACATGTTTTGCATTAACTAAATTTTCATGCAAAGGTCCCAGGAGAATTATAATATGTGATAGATTGAAGATAAAAAATCTAATGGGACAAGAAAGCCTAAACTATACGAAGAATTTCAAACTATTTCTTCTAGTTATAGATGACTGTTCTAACAGCAGTCAATAATTAAGCACCTGATTTTGTTATGAGATGTATGATGTAAATTTGTGCTATTGTGTAGTGAGAATTACCTTTGTAGCACTGAAAATGAAATCATAGTTTTAAAAATATGTAAAGCTGGTATTCTGGGGAGTTTGAGAAGAGAATCTGGGAAATTCAGAGAATGAATATTTGTAATATTAAGATGCTTTTGACTGTTTCTTCATATGGTTATTGTTTTCTTAGGTTTTCTTTTATGTTATTACAGAACTCATACAGCTGTAAAAATTGCTCCACGGTATAGTGCTCCTGTCATTCATGTACTGGATGCCTCCAAAAGTGTGGTGGTTGTAAGTTGTGATAAAATTTCTATCTGAAAATTATACCAGACAGCTCTAATCTGGTGCATCCCAGATGTATAAAGATTATAAATCCCAGCTGTTTTGGTTATGTTAATTGGTAATTCTGTGAATTGTAATCCCCTAAAAAATCTGTAATAAGTAAATAATCTCATGAAGTGATAGAGTAACTACTCTAGTTTCAGATCTCTGCAGATCTCTTTTTTTCTCCTAGACATAGGTTGTTAAAATATTGTTGGATTTTAACCTGAAGGACCCTAATTACTATGCAACAACCCTTACTCATAGATAATCCTATGAGGAGTGATCTCAATTTCTTTCAATTTCTATAGTAATTCTTATTTGCTTCAATTGGCTTATTTGGATAACTTTTTCATTTTGATCTTTGAACAGTTTTGCATTTGTACACAAACCTTGTAAACCTCCTTGTAAATGTCTGTAAATGTTCTGATTTCCGTGAAGTTCCTTTTGACCTCTGCATTATGAACTTTCAGATTTGTTGAGTTCCTCTTTCTTCATTTTGGACCTTAAAAAAAAGACCTCTTTCTTAGTTGTAAAATCAAGAAAAAAACCCTGATAGCAGTTTTTTTTTAATCTCCAAGAAAGGTAAGGATAGGATTTATTAGACTTTTGTATTGCTTCTTCAGCCATGATTGACTTTAAGCACTGTCTCAGTCCATATTAGCCTGCCTCTTGCATAATGAAAGGACTGGTTTAAGAGATGGGTATTTCCACATTGCTGTCTGACATCACATTAATACTTTTTCAGTGGGATCATGTTTTTTCTTTAATTCAAGTCCCTCCCCTTTGGACTGTGCATAGCTAGTCTAAGCGTATGAAGTATATATGGTGAGATGTGACTCCTCTTAAGGCAGCAGGACAACTAGTGGGAGGGAATAGGAGGAAATCCTTAATTAATTAATTAATTTAATGCATATTGCCGCCTATTCACTCATGGCGACTCAAGGCAGCTTACACAATGTAAAACCATATTTAAAACAAAAAAATAAAAATAAAAAACAAAAACTAACAAAAAGAATCAAATAAATTAGTAAAGTACAATAGAACAAAATTAGGAATTTTTTTTTAAATTAAAAACCAACTCCCACTCCCTGCCCCAACGACAGATCACACTAGCCATTCGATGGGCTCCATCCCTCTCTGGGTTCCCCAGGCCCGCTGGCAAAATCATTCAGTACCTTTCAGAAGAGTGCTAGAGTGGGAGCCATTCTAATCTCTGGGGGAATGATTTTCCAGAGAGAGGGAGCCACCATGGAGAAGACCCTTCTTCTGGGTCCCACCAGGTGTATCTCCCTCAGGGGTGGGACCCGCAACATTCCTTGCCTCCTCGCTCTAATGGGTTGGGTAGATGTGACTGGCAAGAGATGTTCCCTCAGATAACCCGGATCCATGCCATGAAGGGCTTTAAATGTGACAACCAGCACCTTGAATTGCACCTGGAAGCAAATCGGCAACCAATGCAGCTCCTGCAGGAGAGGTGACACGTGCACACCGGGGTCTGCATAAAACCATGCGGGCTGCTGCATTTTGCACTAACTGGAGCTTCTGGATGCTCTTCAAGGGCAGCCCCATGCAGAGTGCGTTGAATAATCAAGATGGTCTGTTTGGGGTAGTGCCACCCCATCCAAGACTAAAGATGGTAATTCTCCCTGAGCCAACGAACCCCAAACCCAGAGCCAAACTCTACCTCTCATCAGATACACCTGGATTTCATCCACTGAAGGAAATAGCCTTCATTTCATCCAGGAATGAAGGGAAAATCTTCCTCATCATCATCTCATTCAGACCTGCTTTCTTAATTAATTCATTTTTTTATATTTGAAATCTGCAAGTAAGGTCTTCAGTACATTCATTTGGCATCCTCTTAGTTGAAATAGCACTCATATGAAAATATGATGTATCTATCAGGAATTTTGTGATTTTTACAAAAGTTAGGGTAGTTATTACACATGTTCTTTTGGAGTGTCACCTCATTAGGATATGTAAGTTCTCAAAAGAAAGAATTTGAAAAATAATGGATAGCATGCCTCAATGACAGATTTAATTATCATGTTGTATTTGTTACAGTGTTCTCAGCTTTTAGATGAAAGTCTAAAAGATGACTTTTTTGATGAAATACGAGAAGAGTATGAAGACATTCGACAGGATCATTATGACTCACTCAAGGTAAATAGTGCTAAAACTACTTTTTAATATCACAGGGGCATTGTGTAGAGTGTAAGTCTGGCTATGTCAAATGTCTCCCAGAAGCCCATTGGGTTTTCACCTCTGGTCCTGTCTCCTGCTTTGTGTTAGCAATTTGCTAATTCAAGATGCTATCATTTATCTTTCAAGGGACATCTTATCTAATATCCTCCCTCAAACCCCTAGTTTGTGACTGAGGGATATGGTCACAACACCAGTACTGCCTTACTGGTGATTGAAAGGTCAAATGGCAAAAAATGAAAACAATTGCAGTAATACTATCTCCTCTGCTTCTTTGTCCAGATTTTCCCCTCCCCCCGAAATTTCAGATTTTAATCTGAAGTTATGGGAAACCCTTAGACCAGTGCTTTTTCAAATCTTCACTTCCAGCTTCTTCCTGTTTCCTTCTTGAGTTCTGCCTTTGTTTTTAAGAGGGCTCTTTTTTTATTCTCCCAGATGGTGGGACTGATGGATTCTTGATCTGCAGTCTACACCTGGAGATATTTATTGGGAATCTCTGAGTTTTAAAAAAATATTTATAATTAATTTATTTTATTTATATAGCTGTCAATTCAGTTTTATGTGATCTAGGAAAAAGTTTTCTTCCTGCTGACAAGGGTGCCTTCCAGGCTTGTATTAATTATTGTTAGCTCCATTTGCTTTCTTTTATCTAAATAAATTAACTGCTAGATTTAAATCACACAGTACTAATCTCTAGATTTTCCCTCCCATATATAGGAAAGAAAATATTTGTCTTTAGAGCAAGCAAGAAGTAAACGCTTCTGTTATGACTGGAAAACTGAGACTAAACCAGGTTAAGTTTTAAAACTGTTTTCTGCTTCACCAAAATAAAGATATGTAGAATCCTTAATGCTCTCTGATGGTTGTTTTGTTGCAGAATTTTCATTACCCAACTAAGTAACATCTTCAGTGCTAGAAAGTACTGAGTTACAATAGATATATTTTCTTCTGTTAGGAACACAGACATTTTTGGATAAAAACTCCATAGTGAATTGAAATTGGATTTAAATCTAGTTTTTGGTTTTTATAACTTAATTAAAATTAATTTGTAAATATTTTTTCTCTCAGAAATTCAACTGGTTACCCTATCATTCTGTTTATTTTGAAGAGTTTCTACTTTTTTAAAGAATTACTTGGAAAACTGTTATAAATTGCTCTTTTGCCTCTCTAGTTAATTAACTTTATTTTAATTTGAAATTAAGTAATATATTAAATTTAAGTTACTTTTAAAAGATATAAGAATTAATAGGGCTGTTTTGTATATAAAGATTGGCGGCTGCTTTCCTTAAGAAATATAGCTTGGCTTATAGATTTCTGTAGGACCGTTCACTTCAGCAAGAATTGGCCCAACCAATTAGTGCCAACAGAGAGAAAACGTTATTCCTAACACATTTGATAAGAGTTCGGATTGCTGAGACCAGAAGGTGCTGCTCTCAGGGGTATTGCTGACCTTGTGGAATAGCCTCCCAGTTGAGATCAGGCTAGCCCCCAAAACTTTTAAAGATGGAGTTGTTTTGAGAAGCCTTTCCCTAATGTTATTACATCATCTTTAACTTCTGTTTTTATTTTTTTGTATTTTTAGGTGTGGGTGTTTATATATACTGTTTTTATGGAATTTTGTACAGTGAATATTTTATCAGTTTTACATTCTCTGTAAGAATCATTTGATTGCAGGATAAAAATATGATTCTTACTTGATCCTTATTTATTTACTGATAAAAAATACTTAATCAATTATGCTAATTGCTAGCACCTTTACAGGAGTACTATGTATTTAGAATAATTGAGATTCCAAAAACATTAAGAGAACGTCATATGAAAAGAATTCTTGATCTGTGCCTGCCTTATCTGAAGTAAGAAGCAAATAGGTTAAAACTGCTATACAGAATTTTTGTGGAGAATTAGAAACAGCTCCCATGAATCAGATTTATATTCTCTGAACAGTTAATTGCAAAGTTGACATGAGAAATCCAGATTAAAGCATCCCTGACAGATGAAAGGCACCACAGCTTTAGTAACCAAGGGATTTGTAAAGTCATGATTTTCCATATACAACAGCTTTCTTTTTTGCCATCTCATGCTGCAGAAAAACCATACATATATTCTTATTATTTTCCAGCTGGTTAGTTCAAGGGAAATAAATTTATAGTCAATAGCAATCCTGTTCGTTGGATTCACTGATGTTCCCTGCATTCAGTAGGATCCAAAGACACAGCCTTGGCTAACTGAAGTTAAGCATATGATAATCCTTCAGCATTAAGTGTTTGTACTAAAAGTATATTAAAATAGAGTCTGTTGTAAAAAAACATGTTGAAGTACAACATTTATGTGTTGAACTTTCTTAGTTAAACCACAGTTCCTTGGCACTAGAGTCTTTGAAGATTATGACCTACAGAAGCTGGTGGACTATATTGACTGGAAACCATTTTTTGATGTCTGGCAGCTTAGAGGCAGATATCCCAACCGGGGATTCCCTAAAATCTTCAATGATAAAGTAGTGGGTGAGTAAGCACAATAGCATTTTGTCTAGTGGACGATGTAAAAACTAAGTTAATTATTATTTAAAATACTTGTAGTTGTGTAAATATGCAAAGGAATTAATGATGCAGATGAGATGCAGATAGATTTATCATCCATAAAACAATTATGTAACCGGTACATTCATGTTGTCTTTATCTTGGCATACAGTGAACACAACTAATTCCATTAATCCAACTTTTATTTTTGAAAGGCTTGTGATTAGCCATTCATTAAATCATTTTTTCTGCCATGGCAAGATATTATTTTGGGCCACCTGTAGTCAGTGTGTGGATAGAGAAGATTTATATATTCCTAATTTAATAAGAGAAAATTGTATGTTTAGATACTATCACTAGAAAATATACAAACATTCATATACTTTTTCTGAAATACTTATTTTCATCCAAATGCCTGCAGTAAATCTCACTGTAAAACTGTTGATAGCCATGCAGCCACTGAACAGATGTGATAAGGAAAGCAAAGCCAGTGATTTTAAGGTTGCAGGAAAAAAAAATCCAAACTTTGATTACTTTCTTTAAAAATTCTTTAGTTTATTTTAAGTTGACACATCACGGTAAACCATAATGTGATTTGTTTAGGTTTAATTTGTATTGTGTGTGAATCCAACCATTGTACTTTATTCAAAATGATTTATCCAGCCATTCTTACCATTTTTTCTCCTCTTTTAGGAGAAGAGGCAAAAAAAGTTTACAGTGAAGCTCAAAACCTGCTGAAAAGTCTGATTACAGAAAATAAACTTAAAGCCAAAGGTCTGATTGGGTTTTGGCCAGCTCGAAGCATTAAAGATGACATTTACTTATATGATACAGAAGAGAAGCTACAAAATTTGGAACCAATAGCTAAGTTCTGTGGCTTACGACAACAGGTGTGGCTTGATGATATTCTACTCAACTAAAATGTTACTTGTTTCAGACTCTGAGCTTGAACTAATCTTTACGCATTTCCTAAATATGATTTGTGATTATGTAGACAAGAGCTAGCAAGATGCTTTGCTAGAAAATTCCTAAATCCCAGCCTCCAGAATGGTTTGTCAAGAAGTATAAGATACAATTATTTGGAGGGGTTAAGGTTGGTTGCCTCTGAGAGTCACAAACTATACACTAGTTTTCTATTGTTTTATTTAAAGCATGCCTGTCTGACCGTTTCTTTGCAACTTTGAGATGTGAAAACCTCACTTTTAATGTATTTTACCAACTTGAAAGCATTGTTTTTAATCTGAAAAACACATAGCTTTGCAGCTAAAGAACTTGAAAATATAACCTGTTATTTAAGTCACATGATCTGTCTTTTCCTCTATATCTCCATAAAAGTCTATACAGGATCATTTATCTGCTGAGATTGTCACTATATTAAACCTGCTCACATGAGATATAGTAATGCAACCTCCTACTTTGTCTTTAAAATCAGTTAAAAATGGAAGTTATATGAGAAGCTAAAGAAGTTTCCATTTATGTAATAAACCTTCACAGTATATGTGTGTGTAATGTGGAGATAATTGTCTTTAAAAGTTAGCAAAATGATAATGATGTATTCTATGAGTAGATTAAAACAATGACATTTCACAAGGAAGGGGAACTGTAATACTTGGATTTTGGATCCTTATTGGAAATACTGCACAGAAAACTTGGACAGTGAATCTTTCTAAATAAATTTACATTTTTGAAAGATAATCTCCAATACATCCAATGAGGTGACCTCACCATCTTTCTGAGTAATTGGTTCTTATGTTGAATTATTCTTATTGCAATGTTTTTTTAATGTTCAGACAGAATCTGCCTTCCTGTAATACAAGCCCATTATTTTATGCCTCGTACAATAAGAAACGTGTCTTCATTATCCCTGTGACATTCAGGAATTTGAAGAGTGTTATAGTATATTTCCAGTTTCTGCAAAATCTCTTCACTGGAATTATTTTCTAATCCACGATCATCCTTGTTGCCTAGTCTGAACCCTCCTTAAAATGGTGCCTTCCTGAATCATATACTGTATCAAGGTGGGATCTAACCCCATATGAAATTGAACTTTCTATACTTGAAATTGTATTTGCCATGCAAATAGGTCATTGACTTACTTTGGAATTAATATGAATATCATGAAAGGAAAATATTGTGATTATCAGGATGCTGCCTTCCCTTCTTCCACATAAGTCTACATGTTACTATGGGAGAATCACTGTGTATTTTGTTGTCCTGTATTACAGTTAGGTCTTTTATATTTAACATTTTGCTCAATTTATCATTGTAGGTTGAAAAAGACTCTGGTTCCACAGATCCCTATTATTGTCTGTCTGATTTTATATCTCCCCTGGAGTCTGGTGTTTCTGACTATTTGGGGCTCTTTGCCGTGGCATGCTTTGGAGTAGATGAGCTATGTAAAGAATATGAAAAACAGTCAGATGATTACAGTATTATAATGGTGAAAGCACTAGCAGATCGGTTAGCGGAGGTAATGTATTGTATTTTTGGTTTTTTACATAATTCTACTTATTTTAATTCATGTATTGGGAGGGCGGGAAGGACCAGCCTGCTTTTTTGAAAGTAGACGACTATTATCTATATAGCAAATGTATTGTAATAACTTACATAATGTTTTATCCAATGATGTCATTTACGATAGAGGTCTTATTGATTCTTTGAAAACCTCCATCAGCAAATGAAAGAACGAATCAATTTTTACTGTTTATTTTCTCCTGTAGCCACCAAATCTGTTTCAGAGGGGAAGGGAATCCTGTAGATCATAAGCAGGAGGCATGGGAATCTGAAAGAAACATTTTACTTTTATGTGTGCAAGTGTGGGAAATCAATGGATCAATTAAAATGTCCTTCTAGCAGAGTAATGAGCCTATAGTAAATGCAGAGATATCTTTAAATATGAGCCATGCAATCAGAGGTGGTATTCAGCAGGTTCTGACCAGTTCTGGAGAACTGGTAGCGGAAATTTTGAGTAGTTTGGAGAACTGGCAAATCCCACCTCTGACTGGAGATTTTACAGTATCCTTCCCCTGCCACGCCCACCAAGCCACGCCCACAGAACTGGTAGTAAAAAATTTTGAATCCCACCACTGCATGAAATATTAAGGTAAGAGCTAAAGGTAATGGTACATTGAGAGCCAGTTTGGTCTCGTAGCTAAAATGTTAGATCAGGAGAGGGACACTTGAGTTCTACTCCTGTTTCAGGACTAACAGCCACTCAGAAGTTCTCTCAGTGCCAGGAAGAAGGCAATGACAAACAATTTGTACCAACAATACCAAGAAAATTACATAGATATCTCTGAGTAGTCACCAGGAGTCTGTGTAGTCACCAGGAATCAAGACTGAGTTGAAAGCACCACTTTCAATGAGGTACTTGGACAAAGCATCATTAAATTTAGAGCTTGCTTTTGCTTATTTCTAAGGCATTTGCAGAAGAACTTCATGAACGAGTTCGGAAAGAATTCTGGGCTTATTGTAAAAATGAACAATTGGAATTTTCAGATCTGCGTAAGATAAGATATGATGGCATTCGCCCAGCAGCTGGTTATCCATGTCAACCCGACCATACTGAAAAAATCACTATGTGGAGACTTGCCAATATTGAGGAAGCTACAGGTATCTTTCAAAGTTTGGTTAGGAAGTTCTATCTTAAAATATCTTTTTGTTTTTTCCATACCTGTTCTGCATTTTGAAATAGATGAGGGGAGAAATTATAAATGCTCTGTTTCATTCTTATTGTCTTCCTTTTATGACTGAGATGTTTATAATGATGAGAATAACGTTTATAACGATGAGAAGTTCACCTCCTCTTCAGATTTTTGTGAATGAGTTGTGCAGGTGGGAGAGCATATGGCCAGGATGGTATGCATGATCCCATCTTCTGACTATTAAATCATCATCTGTTTTTAGTGTATACTTAAAGAAGACTCCTTCTTTGTCACACATTCACAAAATCATGTTCAGTGTATAGAAAATTTGCTAACTGATTGCACAGCTATAAAATTATAATGGGTGATTTGGACTGGATTTGTCAGGAAATTGAGCTCCCAAAGTTCTTCTCAAATACGACACAGAGATTCTACAATTTGGCAATTTTTAAATTAAAATAGAACCTATCTTCCAAAAGAGCCAACACAACTCCTTTCCTTTGATTCTTACAGGTATTCAGTTAACTGAATCTCTAGCAATGTTCCCTGCCTCAGCAGTATCTGGTCTCTACTTTTCCAATCCGGCTTCTAGGTATTTTGCTGTTGGGAAAATATTGAAAGATCAGGTAAGGCCTTTTTGCTGTTACAGAAATTGCATTAAAAAGGAGAGAGCTGGAAATGGGAACCATATACAGAAACATGCTACTTTTGATAACATATCCTTTAGACCAGGGGTCGCCAACCTTTTGGACCTCAGGGACCACCAAACTCATAATTTTAAATCCCAGGACCACTAACCAGTTCTGTGGGTGTGGCCTAATTTGTGGGTGTGGCTTGGTGGTCGTGTGACTGGCTGGGCATAGCTTGTATGTAAATATTATAAATATTTATATAAATATTGAATTTTTTATCAAAAAAGAGCAACTTTTATCCAAAATCAGGCAAAGCAGGCAAGCAGATTGAGTTGCTCACAGAATCACAGATTCATTCAGAAATCTATCTATCTGCCATTGGCTAGCTCAGTCTGTCACATAAATTTGCTAGCAAGCAAACTCAAAAAATTAACTCACAACACACCATGTATGTAAATATTGAATTTTTTATAAAAAAGAGCAACTTTTACTCAAAATCAGGCAAAGCAGGCAGGCAGATTGAGTTGCTCACAGAATCATTCAGTGATCTAGCTGCCATCAGCTAGCTCAGTCTCTCAAATTTGCTTGCCGTGAGTCTGCACTAAATAATGGAACCTTCAGTTCTAAGGGAGGCTTGGCTGTGCTTAAAAGCAGAGCCGAAGATCTAAAGACTATCTAGAAAGCAAGAAATCCAAACATTTCCTGCTTCCTAGCTAATCTAAATCTCCCAGCACAGCAGAACAGATGATGGTCGGAAATAGGAAAAATAGCAATTTAGCAGGCAAGTTTGCTGGGTAAGGAGTGAGTGAGTGGAGAGGGTTTCTGCGGGCCATGTGGGTGGTGCAGCCTTGTGTTTCTGTGCAGCCTGGATTAATTGCTCTGGGGGTGAGATTTCTCTGCAGCCCACCAAAATTTTCTCGTGGCCCACCAGTGGGCTGCGGCCCACCGGTAGGCAACCGCTGCTTTAGACCAAGGGTCCCCAACCCAGTCCGTGGCCCAATGCAAGTATGTGAAGCTGCATTTGTGCAAGCGGTGTGCACGAAACCATCTTTTCTCCAACACCACTACTACAGCACCAGCAGTCCCCAGGGCCAGAAAGGTTAGGGACTGCTGCTTTAGACTATTCAATATGGTATTTGAGCACTAAATAATTTATTTTGTGTGTATTAACAGTACCAATAATTCTTATTAAATATTATAGACTGAGCAAATGGCGGACAAGATTCAGAAACCTATAGTTAAAATACAGGTTATATTGCAAACATGGAAGTTGGTTATTGATGATATTAGCAGAAAATTACTAATTTATTATTTGGGTCTAGAATTTATGAAATTCTAAATTTGTTAGCTTGTCATATCAAACATAATTAAAAGTTTTGGAAGTTTATAGTCTTTTTTATCTGACGATTCATACGTAGCTAGCTCTGTGACTAAGAATGAATTCTGTCTGAATTTTCTAAATTTATTTATTTATCAAACTTGTATGCAACCCATCTCGAATTTTAGAGTGTTTGTTATTACATCAAAGTTCTGTGAAACCTATAAATATATAAAAGGAATGTGAGTAACTAAGACCAAAGCTATATTTTAACTTAATAAAAAATGTTCAACATGAAATGTTCCAATGTGGAAAAATATTAATCTCATCCACCAATTCATTCAATTCAGTTAAAGAGATAATTGGAGTCAAGTCATGTGAATATTTAATTTAAACAATTAGCACTTATTTAAGCCCTCTCTCCCTCCCTTCCAGAAATTTTGGCTCCTGTCATAGCGAAGTTTCCACCATCAATCTAGAATCATGCTTTGCACAAAATCACTTTCTGAATAATGTATAAAAAAGCTGTTGTTGCTTGTCAGTTTGGAAAATGTTATAAAACCATGTCTAAATCTCTGGGCTTCTGTTTGTCAAGTGTATCAAAATCACTTCCAAGAGTGCACAGAGCACCCAAGAATCTAAAGGCTTTTTACACCTAGGCTAAAATTAGTGTTCATGAATTCACTATCAGAAAATTGTTAGGTAAAAAACTGGATTTATGGGAGAGGAGTTGGAATTGGAAGGCATTGTAATTGTGGTTGTCTCATGTTGACAAAAATCACCTGGATAATCCTTCAGATTTGGGGAAGAATGTTCTATGAACATATGAGTCAGATTTGAAACTTTACATACTATATGTGTGTCATCATATCTGGGAGACACCAAACACCACATTCCATAATATAAACCTCATACTAACTCTCAAGCATTCAGGTGGTAATAGCATAGATGAGGATAACTACCTTTCTTTGAAGGAAGCATAAATTCTGCTTCTATCAAAGAAAACAAAATGTAACAATATCAGGTAAACTCCCATCAACTAAAAGTGAAGCATACACGCTAAAAGTAGCAATTCCAAACATATATCTAAATTTACTCTAGAATATATGAAAAACAATTCCATTTTTTGGGAATGGCCAAGTCAATGTCTAGAACTAAAGCTGATATAAGTATTCTGGTAGAATCTGAAATGAGCAGGTCATGTTAGAGCTTCACTTGAATAGATCTTACTATATTTGACAGCATAGTATCAGCAGTAGAATTCTTCAAGTTTTGGGGTTCTGTAATCTCTCAGGAGTTGAAATAGACACTTAACATTAGAACCATCATTAAAAAGACACAACAAAGAATGTTGTGTCAACTCAGAAAGTATAGATTTCCCCAGAAGTTGCTGATACAGCTTTAAAGAGGAATTATTGAATCTATCATTTGTACTTCTATGACTGGTTTGGTATAGCAACCAAACAGGACAGTTACAGACTCAAATGGTTAGTTAAAACTATAGGAAGAATAATTGCATCCAGTCTGCCTTCCATTGAAGATCTGTATATTGTGTAGGTAAGAAGGAAGGCCGAGAAGATATCTACAGACCCCCTCACATCCTGGACATAAACTGTTTAAACTCCTTCCCTTGGGATGCCGCTCTAGGACATTGCATGCCAAAACACAGCGTCAGTTTTTTCCCTTATGCTATCACACTGCTGGACACCTAATCCTGACAATGCTGTTTAGTGTCTATGTATATTTACCCATGTAGTATGGCTGTAGTATTATTTATTCTTATTATCTTCTTTACTGTGCCCTTTTATGGTATGATAATGATGATGATGATTGTGTTGCTTTGAATATTCACTGAGAACTTCTGCACTGGAAACAAACTCCTTGTCTATCTAATCACACTTGACCAAATAAAGTATTCAATTCATTATGAAAGAATAAGATTCAAAAGAGAAGAGAACAATAAACTACCCTTCCAAATGCATCACAAAAAAAGTCCACACTGATCAAGTACTCTCCTATTACACTAAAAATCCAATAGCACAGAAAATAAGCTATGTAAGATCTCTCAGTCAGAAGACACAATGAAAACTCTTTAATTTCACAATACACCAACAAATTCAACAATGTCATTTGGGAAATTAGATATCTTAGACTAAAAATGCTAGAGAATTCCTGCAGGCAGGGCACTCTGATGAATTGGTCATTAGCAGGTATGTTGGAAGAAACTCCATCTACAAGCCATTCAAGAAAGGAAGGAAGTAAAGATAATGGAAAGAGGCAAACAGTCCTGAACATACCCTTCTGCATCACATATTGCAATCAAGCAATATGTCACTCAAAAAGTAATAAAGCGAGAAACAATATCCCACTGAAAGGACAAGCTACTGCATATAAATAGCTAGCAAACTGCAGTCCCCCATGCAATGATGCTTAATTTGGTAATGACATGTCTGCAAAAGAGAAGCAAGCTCAGACAACACCAAGAGCCAGCCACCCAGCCAGCTAGACAAACAGATTTCAGCTAAAGGTGGTACAGTAAATTGTTTAAGGGGGGATTAGTTTTTCATACTGACCCACTGCACATTGAATGACTATATTAGTGAAATAAAAGCATAAATTGTCATTTGTTCACTTAGATTCTGTTTATATATCACAGAACCTCCAAGAAACTGTCATAACATTAAATGCCAAAGACAAGTCAAAAGTCTGAAGGTGTGTTTTTCACAGAATTGTAGCAGGAGTTTTCTGTTCAGAAAAAAATAGGAAATATAGTTTGCCATATATTTTTATTAGTGTAAGATATGAAACTTAAAATGCTAATTAGTTATCCTCTTATTTGTTCTATAGGTTGAAGACTATGCCTTAAGAAAAAATGTACCTGTGGCAGAAGTTGAAAAATGGCTTGGACCTATTCTTGGATATGATTCAGAGTAACAAAATAGGGTGATTAATAATAATAATAATAATATTAATAATAATAATAATTTATTAGACTTGTATGCCGCCCTCTC
Organism: Naja naja; assembly: GCA_009733165.1. NCBI lineage: Eukaryota > Metazoa > Chordata > Lepidosauria > Squamata > Elapidae > Naja > Naja naja. Next base: position 77,386,159 of record CM019148.1, on the reverse strand, counting down.
TCCCTAAGGACTCAGGGTGGCTCACAATATAAAATACAGTACAATAATTTACCTAAAAAACGATTAAACGATACAAGCCCGATTGATTGATTGGTTGGTAATAGATATAGATATCAGCTATACAGAAAACATTCAAAAGCAGAATAGGGAGGGGATTTGTGTCTGTGTTGGGGCGCAGTATTACTTCTCCATTTCATACTGTGTAACAGAGTCTACCAAACTTGTGGAACAAATGTGGGAGAAAACTGCCCTTCTTGTTTTCTGATTAAGTTTAAATAAACAAGAAACAGTTTTTCTGTTTCTTCAAATGACTATTCAGTATAGCTATCTGCCATGGTGAAAACAAACAATATCTAATTGTAAAATATTCTCTACGCTATATCAAACTTACAATAAGCTGTAAAACAACAAACCTAAAACAAAATTCTTAGATGTGAAGTATATCTCTCAGTTTTTGTTACCCTGGAAATGATGTCCATTTACATGCATATGCATATTACCACGAGCTATTTAAAATAAAGATACACTTTCTTTCTAAATTAAAGATGATTCTAATTGTATTTCGGGTTTTGATGTGTGTATATGAAATATCCTTTGCCTGAGTGTCCAAAGCTCATCTTTTTTAATAGAATAGTTTCATAAAAAAAATAAAAGGCAAGATTAAAAAAATCAAATACATGAATATTTCATGAAAATGAATACAAATATTATACTAAATCTGTAATTCACTACTGATACTGTAATCTGTAATTTTGCTTTCTGAGAAAATAGCTGTTCGACATGGTTTTATAGCCATAAGAAAAAGCTCAGCAACTATTTGCACTGATATGTCCCTCTATTTGGGAGTCTTAGTGATATTTAATGTAATTGTATGTGTATTTAATAGGTGGTGCCAGTGCATTAGATTCATTTGGAAGAGATTGGGCGTTGGTTACCTGAACGCCACTTTTCCTTGTAGGCGAGACAGGTCAGGATGGGTAGTTCTCTTCCTTGGTTGCTTAGGACTGAGCTTGCGCAAAAGGCTAATTAGCCTAGCTTCGCCCACTCCAGGTGGCTCCTCCCCAGTTTATGCGAAGACTGTGCGACAGACCGGGTTGCCTCTAATGAAGGAAAAAAGACAAGAAGTTAGTAGATCCCCCCCACGGTCCCAGGAAGGGAACCAGTCCAAGGGTGGGGCTGACCTGTGTTGCCTACAAGGAAAAGTGGCCTTCAGGTAACCAATGCCCATTTTCCCTTTTAAGGTATCGACAGGTCAGGATGGGACATACCAAAGCAGGGTTGTCCTCGGAAGAGTTAAGACTGGTCCTGACTGGCACGTTCTGAAACAACTTGTTGGAGGACCTGTCTCCCAAAGGCCGCATCCACTGATGCAAAGGCATCCAGGCGATAATGACGGATGAAAGGCGATGGTGAAGTCCAGGTAGCCGCCCTGCAGATCTCCTCCATGGGCTTGTGTAGCCCATGCCGCAGTTGTAGCAGCACTACGAGTGGAATGGGCCGTAATCCCTCTTGGAACTGGCAGAGCCCTGCTGGAATAGGCCCTGGCTATACACACTTTGATCCATCTGCTCACTGTAGATGGAGTAACCTTACCCCCCAACGAGGAAGGCTGGAAAGAACAAAACAAGGACTCCGTCTGTCTGAAGTCAGCAGTACATTTAATGTAAATTTTTAAGGCTCTGCATATGTCCAGAGCGTGCCAAGTCTTTTCTAGCTCATGGACTGGATGAGGACAGAAATCTGGAAGCACCAGCTCCTGAGCCCTGTGAAAGGATGTGTTGACCTTTGGAATGAAGGCTGGATCCAACCTTAAAACCACCCGATGAGGATAGAAAATGCAAAGGTCGGGTTGAACTGAGAGTGCCACCAATTCCGAGACCCTCCTCGCAGAGGTGATTGCCACCAGGAAAGCTACCTTCAGAGTAAGAAGATGAAGACTGGACTGTCGAAGTGGCTCAAACGGAGACCTGGTGAGGGATTGTAACACCTTGGGCAAGTCCTGTGTGGGGTACCTATGAACCATAGGACAAAGGTTGGAAGGCCCCCTGAGGAACCTACGAACTGTAGGATGCTGAGCAAGAGTTTCCAGTTTCCCACACAACAAGACTGACGAAATGGCTGCTAACTGGCTTCGGAGGGTGTTGGGAGAAAGACCCTTGTCCAGGCCTGCCTATAGAAATTCCAAGACTGCAGCTACCGAGGCTTGTTGAGGTAAGATGTTGGACTTGGCACACCAATTTGAAAAAGCTTGCCAAGTAGCTTCATAAATGCGAATGGCAGACGGTCGCCTGGAAGCCTGGATCGTAAGAATAACCTTGTGGGAAAGGTTGGCGCTCTTTAAGATGCCCCACTCAATCTCCACACTGCCAGTTGCAACCACTGGGGCTCTGGGTGAAACAGGGACCCTGGAGAAGAGGGAACCACATCTTGTTCCCTCTTCTCCAGGGGTCCCTGGAGAAGAGTCCCTGAAGCCGCTGAGGAAGCCTTGACAGCCCAGGCAGCAGCTAGATGGGATAGAGACTGTTCCACCTTCTTTTCCTCTGCCTTGAAGACTTCCTCCGGATCTGAAGGGGCAGATGAGGATGAGGCCAAACCTGCAATTGGAGCATCCACTGTAGGGACCTGAAGAGTCTTGGTAAGCTCAGGTCCCACATTGAAGAATCTGCGATCAGCGGCCAAAGGATTAGGCCCTGTGGCAGGGGCTTCGAGCTGTTTCTTAATTACCTTTAGAAACAGCTTGGGTGAGGGAACCACCTCCTTTTGGTTTCTGGTTGATCAAACAGCACATCTGACTCCTCAGGAGGAAGAATGGGAGCGGCCTCATCATCCACGTTCTTTAAATTGGCAGTGTTTCGAGGCTTGAACAACAAGGGACTAAAGAGAACATGTTTAAAACAACAAAAAAAACAACAGGAATTTCCTGTGAAGGACCTTCATCGGCAGACATATCGGATTCAAGTCGATCAGGGTCCCCCACCAATGAAGGAGCCACTGATTCCGCAGGAGCTAGGCCCTCAGCCAATGCAGACACAGGTCCTTGGGTAAAAGAACCACATCCTGACAACAGATCATCCCGCACCCTGGATCTTCTCTCTGAAAGATCAGAGGCAGCTGAAGAGTGAAAGATTGCTCTCTGTAAACCCTCTGATATGCGCTTTCTGATTGCCCTGTCTATCAGGAGTTGAAGATGCATAGGGACATCAGTCTCAGAAGGGCCCATAGGCCGGGATGTTGATGCAGTAGAAGTGAATGGGAGTTCCACCCCCTGACCACTACGTCCATGCACCTGCCAAGGTGCTGCATCACCCTGAAGATCCTCAGCATGACTGTTGCCTTCAGAATGGATTGGAGATGCGCCCTGCCTGGATACATTAGGGGACCAAGTTTGGAACTCAGGTCTGGAAGAAGGTCCCGCTTCCTCCAAATCTACTTCACTGAAAGCAGCAGGAGAAGAAGGGCATGCTGAAGTTGCCTGAGAAGAGGCTTGATGCACTTTGGCAATGTGCTTCTCGATGGCTAGATGGCACCTGGAAGCATCTTTTTCCTCTGCCCTTGAGGCCTTCTTCACCGGTTGTTTCCCCTTGGTGGAAGCAGCTGTAGCCACCTTTTGAGGCTTGGCTGCTTTAGAAGCTCTGGTCTCCCTTGGGGCTTCAGACATTGTGATCAGCAAGGCCAATGTGTGGCAGGAGGAGAACACATGAAGATTTATGAGATTTTCTTCAGGGGAAAACTCCCTATCCCCACACCAACCACCACTTTCTTCTGCCCAAATGCACTTCAGTAGAAAGATTTTCTACTGGGACTCAAACCCTCCTGAGTCAGTTAGGGCAATATGAATAGAGCAGACCCTGCCGGGGACCCAAGGGTCCTGGACTACCCCAGAATAGGAAAACCAATCCCTACCGGGAAATCAATAGATTTTTAGCGCCTACCCTTGGATGTAGTCCGCCGCTGTCACAGCAACTGATAATGACCAAAGGCACAGAGTGGTGGGAAGAAGAAGAAGATGAAGAAGCAAGTTGTAAATGGCTACTGAATCTTCAAAATGGCCACTTGTGTCCAAAATGGCCACCGGCCATGAGGAGTCTTCAAAATGGCCGCCTATCACAAGGCTTGTATCTTCATCCAGGGAGTAACAGCGCTCTCCCTGAATTCTTTAAGATTTTCAGCAGGCTGAGTAAGGAGAAAAATAAAGCAGCCAGCAGCTATGTGGCTGCCTGCTTCACTGAAGGGGTTAAGCTTCCCACCCTGCAGCAAGAGAAGCTTGGTCGACGCCCACGCTCTCAACAAAAAAATTGCTGGTCAAACAAACTCCTTATCTTCGCCATGATCGGCAAAAAAAGCGGCTTCAAGGCTCCTGGAACAGCAGGAAGCCTCCTCTCTTCAAAAACGACTCTCGGGCCTGTTAAGTTTTGAAGTACACGCAGGATGCTCGGTGAAAACAGCTCTCTTTATTGCTTACAGACTTGCAGTCAGTCAAGCACACACATTTCGGAAAAACCGCGGCAGCCTTTTATAATCGGCTGCCCGCGGTTCTCGTCCAATGATGGCTCTTGGATTTCCCGCCGCTGGAACAACCAATCACAAGTAAGTATGTGAATACATTACACCCCTCCCCACTTGGTCCGGTCCACCCAATCAGGCCCCGCCTACTGTATGTAATAACATAAGTAGGCAGGGCTTTTATGGGTGCGACTAGACCTGCGCAGCTCAGTCGTGGGTTGAGCCTCGAGCTGTTCGGATGGGTCTATTGGAAGGTGTATGTGGTGGGTGTCGGATCCTCTTCTGTGTCAAGTAGGGTACAACGGCTTAAGGCGTCTGCATGGCTTATGTCTTTCCCCAGCCGGTGGATTAGTTTGTAATTGTAAGCGGCTAGGAATTCGGACCATCTTGTCATGTGGGGAGATAATATGTTCGGTGTGGCTTTATCTCCTGCGATGATTCCTAGAAGGGGTTTGTGGTCCGTTACTAGAGTGAAGGTTCTTCTGTAAATGTATTCATGGAATTTTTTTATTCCGGTGACTGCTGCCAGGGCCTCTTTGTCTAGTTGACTGTAGTTTCGTTCAGTTTTTGAAAGGGTTTTCGAATAGAATGCTATTGGCGCTTCTTTTCCATTGGGTAATTGGTGGCTAAGTACAGCTCCTACGCCAAATGGGGATGCATCACAAGTGAGAATTAATGGTAATGTTTCGCCATACTGCATTAACATGCAATCAGACGTGATTTGGTTTTTTATTTTTTGGAATGCTGTTTCTTCCCTTTTTCCCCAGACCCAGGTTGCTTTTTTGTCAAGGAGCCTGTGTAGTGGTTCCGCTATCGTCGCTTTCTGCAGTAAAAACATATTATAAAAGTTAATGAGGCCCAAGAATGCCTGTAAATCTGCTTTAGTTGTGGGTCTGGGGGCTCTTTGATTGCTTTAATTTTTGCTTCCGTGGGGTGGATTCCTTTACTATCTATTAAATATCCCAAAAACTTGACTTTGCTGGTTGCTAGTTGGCATTTTTCTTTTTTTACTTTAAGTCCTGCTTCTTTGAATCTCTGAAGGACTTCCCTCAGACGGTCACGGACATCATCAAAATATGGTACCACCCCTTTTATCCCTTGTAACAATCGCTCCATTAAGCTCTGGAATATTCCTGGAGCCACGCCGACTACAAACTGTAATCTGTTACATTTAAATGCCCCTCGGTGAGTCACGATTGTTTGTGCTTCTGCTGTTTCTGCATCCACAGGCAGTTGTTGGTAGGCCTGTGTGAGGTCTAGTTTGGCAAAAACTCCCCCCCCCCAGGGAGTGTAGTAAATGGTGTACGATGGGGATGCACTTTGTTGCAATGCGTGGTTCAGGGTTCCCTTGCAAACCCCACAGATTCTCACAGATCCATCTGGTTTTATTGGTGTTACTATAGGGGTTTCCCATTTCGCGTGATCGATTGGTTCCAAAACCCCTTGAGCAATGAGCTTATCTAATTGCTCATCAATTTTCGGTTTGAGTGCAAAGGGAACTCGCCTGGCTTTTAGTCGGATAGGGGTTATGGTTGGGTCTATGTTAAAAGATATTGGGGTCCCCAAGTACTTGCCTAGCTCTCCATTGAAAACTTCCTGGAATTCAGCCATCAGTGTTTCTTCCCAGTTCGTCTCGCCGATGCTGTGGATTCTGGTGACTTCGATTCCCAATGGCTCGAACCATTCGAGTCCCAACAGGCTGGCCCGATCTCGGTCCACAATCGTTAGTGGTAGTATTTTGGAATGACTTTTGAAAGTTATTCTGAAGTTTCCGGTCCCTAAAACAGGGATCTGGTTTCCTTGGTAGTCCTTCAAGGTTAAAGGTTGTCTTTTAAATTGGTTTCTTCTTACTTTTGGAAGTAGTTTCTTCATAGTGTCCCAGGAGACCATTGATAAATATGATCCGGAGTCTACTTCCATCCGGCATGGTCTCCCTTCTATTTTGACTTGTATATGTACTTTGCGGCTATTTGTGGTATTTGAATGTCGGACGGTCACCGTCTGGTGTGTCTCACCTCTCCCAATTGTTTCTCGTTCCCGCCTATTCTTTGTGCTTTGGTTCCATCTCCTTCCCGATTCTGTTGTCCCTGTCCTTTGGACTGGGGCTTCGCTTCCTTCTTGGTGAGTGGGTCTTTGTTGCTCTACATGCTCGTGCGATGTGTCCCCATTTCTCACAACGGAGGCAGATTGCCTCTAGGAATCGCCATTCAGAACGTGGGTGGTTCCCTTAGCACCCAGCACAATGGAATTCTCTTCTTCTTCTGGATTGGTCTTTCACTCCTCGCTCTGGTCGGAGTTGGTTAACCCCTTCTTCACTCTCGTCTTCTGATTCTGATTCAGCGTCCTTGTGTGTGGTGGTGGTTTTCTCGGCTTCTGGCTCGGAACTTGTTTTATTCATTTTTCGCATAGTGGCTGCGGATTTCTTTGTTGCTTCCGCTATGGTTCCCTCCTCAATTGCCTCCTTCAGTGTTATTTTTGGCTTCATTAATAACTTGCTTTGGAGTGTTAAGTCTCTTAATCCTAATATGACCCGGTCCCTCATGGCTTCTTCCATATTTTGGAACTCTCACGCCCCGGCGATATCTCGCAGCTTTGCGACAAAATCGCCTATGCTCTCGCCTTCTTTTTGGTCTCGCCGGTAGAATTCGTGCCGGCGAATGATACAGGAAATGTGGGGTGTGTAATGTGTTCTCAGGAGTCGTTCTAAATCCGACCAAGCCATCGTTTTCACATCGGTTGCAGCGGCCAGTGCTTTTGCCATTTTAAAAATGGTGGGTCCACAGTGTGTTAAGAACACGGCTCTTTTCCTCTGTTCCGAGATTGCTGCGAGATCGTTCCCTTCGAGGAACATTTGGAACCGGTCGATGTATGACTCCCAATCTTTGGTTTTGGGATCGAACGGTGCGGGTGGTGTGTTGATTCCGGTCATCTTATTGTTCTGTTCTGTGCGATTGTGCGTGGGATGTCTCAGAATCCCATCCTCATTGCCAGCATTAAGTTTTGAAGTCCAAGCAGGACGCTCGGTGAAAACAGCTCTCTTTATTGCTTACAGACTCGCAGTCAGTCAAGCACACACATTTTGGAAAAACTGTGGCAGCCTTTTATAATCGGCTGCCCACGGTTCTCATCCAATGACAGCTCTTGGATTTCCCGCCGCCGGAACAACCAATCACAAGTAAGTATGTGAATACAATAGACGGTCATTGGAAGCTCAATCTTCACCCCGGAGGGCTGAAAACCAGCCTCCGTGACTTTTACAGGCAGCTCCCGGAGCAGCCCTCAGTTGTTTTGAGAAGCGGAGCTTCAAAGTTGAAAGCAAAAGGACAAACGGAGGCTTTTTTCCCCCTTAAAGGGAAATCCACACTAAAAGGTTGCCTTTGGAGTTGAAAAACTCCAAAGGCAGGAGAGGCAAAACCCACGCCCTTAGCTGTGAAGGACTGAGTATAAACTGGGGAGGAGCCACCCAGAGTGGGTGAAGCTAGGCTAATTAGCCTTTTGTGCAGGCTCAGTCCTAAGCAACCAAGGAAGAGAACTACCCGCCCTCACCTGTCGATGCCTTACAAGGGAAAAGCTTCGAATGACTTGGGCTGTGAATGTAACACTTTTCTGCAATTCATAGCAGTCACCTCTTTTCAGAAATATCAGGGAAAAAAGTCCTAGTTGCTTTAGTGAGATGTGCCTTTGTGCCACCCATGTTTTCTGAAATACTTTTTCCCAATTGAATCCATCAAGCATTGCAGAGCTTTAATATTTAATAGCAAATTGGTTCAGAAATTAAAAGGAATGTGGGAGGTTAGTAAGTGCCTTGATTCTTAATTCCTTCTTAATATACTGGGATATGTCTGAATAGTAAAGGAATATAGGAAAAAGGGTCCACAATAGGAGACTATGGTATACGTTCACATAAACAATTCTAGATGTTACAGAGTTTGTATTTGCATATAAGCCTAAAAATACTCTTCGGACTTCTCCACTTAAGTTGTGATTGGAGTTCATAGGATGCACTCTTGTTATTTCTGTGTTCATATGTCTTTTTTCTAAATAAACAATTGCTTATCGATTATTGTAATTGATTGTTCATAATAGCTCAATTATTTACTCTTGTAAGCCCTGGAAAAATCATGCTCTTTTTGGAACTTTTATAATCTCTGTTTGTAATTACACTCACAGGTGGCACAGCCTTCTGTTCTGTTACTACAGAAATGTGCTCTGTTATTTCTGTGTTGTGTTACATACCAAGAGCTGCCAAAACATTAGATTGCAAATCTTTAGATTTTTACATGAACAGTACCTTATGCCACTGCCATAAGGAGGTCAGTTTCTTGAAATCTCTATTTTCTTTTGCCATCAAATTGCCTTTTTGCAGGCCTCTGTGATGTGTGGATTTTTCATCAGTATTCTGGTATTGATAGCTAGAGGACTTAAATTAGTACTGCTAATATTTTCACAATTGGTTTTCATGTATTTTATTTTCCCATTTTAATTAATTAATTTATTTAATTTTAATTGGTTTTATATACCGCCCTTCTCCCCAAAGGGACTCAGGGTGGTTTACAGGGCATTAAAAAACATACAATACAAATATTAAAATAAAATTAAACTCAATTAAGCCCCACCCATATCAAATTTTAAAAATTTAAAAACAATGGTTAAAATCAATAATTCCAATCAAAAAATTTAAAATATCTCATGGGGATAGATTGGCTTGCTTAAATAGCCATGTTTTAAGGGCGCAGCGAAAGGCTCTTAGGTCGAGGACAATCCGGATCTCTACCAGTAGCTCATTCCAGAGGGCAGGGGCAGCCACAGAGAAGGCCCTCCCCCTGGGGGCCGCCAGCTGACATTGTTTGGCTGACGGCACCCTGAGGAGGCCAACTCTGTGGGCCCGCACTGGTCGGTGGGAGGTTGTCATCGGCAGTAGGTGGTCTTGCAAGTATACTTGAGGAAAATGTTTATTATTCATTTGTAGACTTTGATAGAGGCTCTCTAGGGCCTTGATAAAACCAAATTAATTAGATTTATATTTCTTCAGTCTTGATGAAACAGAAGTATTCATTTAGACAGAGAAGTCTCACATTCTGTAGATCTCAAACAATGAGATTTATGAATGGCTGTAAACTGGGAAGTTTTGAAAAGTCAAAGAGGTTTCCTCCCCTCAAGAAAAACCCCTGCTGAAATATCACAAATAGTTCCTATAACACTTTCTTCTTAAGTAGACACATGCCCCAAATTTTGAATAAACTGGATGAAGCATCTGGAAGCAATGTATACTGTTAATTTTCATTAGATTGCACAACATCCTACCATATCTTTTCTTCTCCTTCAACACCATTATCAATATTTATTCCTAATGCTCCATTCCCAAGTGTGTCATGTGAATTCTGACTGGTGTTATGCAGGCAAGAGTTTCTTGGTTTGCAAGGCAGTACCTAGAGATCTTAACCACTGTTTATCATTGAAGGACTATTATTCACAGATATTTTATATTACATGTTTTGAAATCTCTTATGTCAAATTATGATTAGTGTATCAGACTTCTCACCAGATTAAATAATGCTAATATTCTTCATGCTCCACTGGGTTTGTGGAGGATTTATCAGCACCAAATGTCAAATAAACTCTCTTACTAAAGTGTAATTCTTTGGAATTTTTTTGTTAACTTCTTTGGCATCCTGTATACCTGCATCAGCAAGTGTTCACTGTGTAGTAGATGCGTAAGTTATTTTGAACTCTGGTGGTTGAATTAATGTCTTTATTATCTTGCTGTTTGTTTTGTTTTTGCAAAAAACTAACAGATGGGATAAGTGCCTCAGCAAACATGCTCTGCTAGATCTTCAAATCAAATTACTAATTTTGCCTCCTTATATCTACCTGGGATGGACTAAAGAGGGCAGATTTTTAGCAGGAAGGCTGCACTTTTTTCCATCACTTTTCCCCTAATTTTTCAAGGATTGCAAAAAAACTTGTGACTTGTGGCATGAGACTGTCACAGAGCGAGGAAAACCAAGCATTTTTAAAACTTTTTCTTTTGGATTTTTAAAGGGGAAATTGGCTCAGTAGTTAAAAATAGACGCGCTAAAACTTGCAGACACTTAATGCATTTATTTTTAACTTTCAAGTGGAAAAAAAAGGTAACCAGTTTCTTTGCCACCTACTTTTTAAATTTTCGTTGGGACTCCAGAGAAAAATAAATTGAATGCTAGGGACCTTGCATTTTTCTTTATAGCAAGCCCCATTCCATTAAATAAGGTGTATTTTTTTTAAAAAGGAAATAGGATCTATCTTTAACTTAGAAGTACAGGGAAGCATTGTTGTAAATAGGATGTCTGAGGCTTTCTTTCTAGCAATCTGTCAGGTACCAGTTAAGATGCTGGGTTTTCTTTGCTATCCTTGTTGCCTCTCCTTTTTTTAAAAACCCTTTGTGTAATTGCAGAGCTTTATCCTTAGCTGTTCTTAATCACTAGGGTTTTTTTTCCTTTCTGATTGTGATGGACCTCTTTCCTTAAGTAGTCCTTTTGTGAGATACTGCAAGGTTTATGTACTTGACTTTTATCCAACAATTCAAATTAGATTCTCAACCTATCTTTCCTAGTATTCCTGATTATCCTATTATTTGGCTACTATTGCAGGGCTCCACTCTTGAGGGCTTTCATGATCTCCCATTTTCACATATTAACAGTACATTTCTGAATACATTAAGCCATTAAATTGGATTTGCGAGTTACATGTTCAAATCTTTGTGATGGCCTATCAAGAAAAAATGAAATGAGAATTCCATGTTAGCTTCATTGGAAATACACAAACACACGCACACACACTTCTAATGCAATTTGAAAAGCTGTAGATAGAGTGGTATATTTTTAAATGACTAAAAACTCAATTTAAATCCTTTCTGTGTCATGAAGCTCACTGAATATCATAAAAAGAATTGCTGTCTCTCAGCCTAACCTAGCTGAGAGATAATCCATGTACATTATTCATGAAAAAGAGTGAAATGCATATGGGATAAAATTATGTTTCAGCACAACCAAAATCAGGATTAAAAATATGCTACCCTTTACCAATGCTACTTTACAGTAATTGGTTCTTCTAACCCAAATTGAAGTTAGCTTGATCTGATGAATTTTCATCTAGCAAGAAGGATTTTCATAATTGAAGAGCATTCAGAAGGTTTAATAAATTAGAAAGAAAGAATTCCCAGGGAGTTGACATGGTGGAAACAGTTCCTAGTCATCAGTGAAGCTTGAAACGTAACACAACTGGTCCTTTTAAATCTCTACATGCTGTTGTGTGGAGAAGGGAAGAAAGAGAAAAAAAATCTCTATGGCTTCAATCACCATTGAAAGTTAGCAATTTGCTACAGAATTCCAGTGAAACAATCCTGGGCAGTTCTGGAGCATAACAAAATTGGGACTGAGAGGGTCATGGGGAGACTTGTGGAGTCCCTAATTCAGTTTATTTGATAAAAAAACTAGCAATAGCACTCACAAATGCCAGCCGCACTTAATCAAATATGGATGTATTCCTTTCTAACAATAAAAATAAAAAGTATCTAATATTTCATCTGGTTTCCTCTGTTGTTTAATTGTGGAAGACTTAACCCTGTATAAATGTATATTTTAAAATTATTATAGAGCATAAAATGGCACCTAGTGTTATTTTTCTGTTAACGGCTTAGTATATCCATCTCAAGTCTTTGAATGAAAGATTAAGAACAAACAACATCGCTAAACCTTAGCACTGTTATTGATCTGCCTTGTAGCCTGATGGATGAAAGTACGTGAGTCCCAGACTCAGCTCATGACAAGTATTAAATATATATGGAGTTGGGTTCTTGGAACATGTTGGAACAGCAGAACTTTTTCTCTCAGTAGAAATTGAGTAAATTCTAAGGAAAACCAACCAGCAATTAGAATTTTCCAATTTCTGCTTTGCATTTTTGCATACTTTGTTAATACATGTATCATTTGCTAGGGAAAACTCATGGCTAGTGGTACTAAGTTATGCATTATTGCACCCATTAGTAGTCTGCATGAACAACTCCAGAGTTGTGGTACCTCCTTTATAAAATGGTGGGTTCTAGGAAAAAATATGGCTGAATGGATGTGAATATTTTTTTCTTCATCTCCTTTCCTGAAATTGAAATTAAGAGTGAGGGAAAGGCAATGATAACAACGTTAACTTGTATTTAGTTCCTAATAACAGGAAGAAGTGTTCTACTTTGCAGAAGTTGTGCTGTATTAAAATGTTTTCTTTTAAATTAATAGATTAATAAATGTGCTCAAAGACCAGTGTTCCATAATCTCTTGTACTTTAAATGTATTATGTGTACAATTCCTGGAAACTATATTTAGCAGGTCTAGTTGGGTGATGGGAGTTGTAGTTTCAACATGCTTGTAATCACAGATTTCGAAAGTACGTTACAGAGGATGGTATTATTTAAGTTTCTTTTACATATACATGCCATTGATTATCCAAATGGTAGATTTAACCTACAACAGAATTCTCTGTTAATGCCCAGAATGAGTTTTAGAAAATTTAATCTAAAAATATAGCTTGTTACACTAATTCTGAAACACACACAAGTATTTCAACATGCTGTTTTTGTCTGTGAAGTCAGAACATTAAAATTCTAGCTGCAGGCTAACCTGAATCTTATGTTCTCCTTTGCCTTGAAAAAGCCACTCAGCCTTGCAGTCCCTTTTCCTTTGACTAATAAAACTTTGTCCATTGCTATTTAGTTCAGACCCCACTTTTCTCCATCAGTGTTTGTCTTTTCCCTTAATAACTAGCAAAGTTATACTGTAGTCTAGCTATGATTTATATACACTAAAAGTGTCAACAGGGGATAGTGATTTAAAATGAGAATGTCTTGAAATGTTTTAATGTTATGTAGTGTGATAGTAGTGCAATTATTTGAAGACTACTGACGTTCTACTTAGCAATTTCTATCTGCCAAGTTATCATAGCATATTTTTATGTGCAGTTAACTTGTCATACATTTCCTCCCATTAAAGGCTTCTCTGTTCATTGCTTTGCTCTATTGTACTGTGCTGGATATTTTAAAATGTTCCTCACCAAAAGAACATTGGGGGGTCAGTGGACAATTTTAACTCAAATTTCTCTCCTGCAACCCACAAACTCACTCCCATTTTCTTCTGGAAGATCTCCCACTTTCCCAAATCAGATATTGGAGACCCCAAATACCTCAGAGGGGAAGATAAATCAACTGATATCACCTGCCTTTTACCAGAGGGATATTCCATTCTACTATTTCTAAGTGGATGTTACACTGCTATGCTATGTTATGTATTTATATTAAGGTGACTAGACAGCCTTATATTTTAAAACTCTCTAGAGTCCGAAACCATAGAGAAAAATCAGATGTCAACACACATTAGTAAGTATATAATTAGCTCCAATTAACACATCTACAGACTGTAACATACATTTCGTGCACAGTTAGCATATGTGAACGTGAAAGTAAAATGCATTTCTACTTTTCATACTGTTTTGGCTCTTAGCCTTGTTTAAAAGCTTGTATCCAAGTTATCTGTGTATGACAATAGCTCAAACATGGTTGTGTGGAGTGCTGATAACTATGGAATGATACTATATGGAAATCAATGGCATCAAAAAGTCTGTTAACTGCATTCTGGATTTTAATGAAAATTGAAAAGGTGAGTTTATACCAATGAATTTGTAAGTTGTAATACATGCTTATTCTATATGCATGAATCAAGATATGTTTCAATAAAGCTGAATTATTTCACATTATACATCCCTTGATTAACCTAATGAGATATCCATTAGATAGAAATGACCAAATGCAGTAGAATGTGGCAGAGACCATGTGGTCACCAACTGATCACTACAGTATGCTGAATCCAGTGGCACCTGCACCCATAAAGGACTTACATGCAGAGTAGAAGCTACAAGAAAAGTTTGCTAAGCCAAAGCCTGCTGATTAAAGATCACATCCTATACTTGTAATCTTAAGTTCTGATTTGAAAAGACCTCCAGGGAAACCAATAGACAATTTTAAAAAATCAATTATCAAATTAAACTCAGGATGTTCATCACTATAAACACAATAATCAGTAAGAAGTGGAAAATGATTGCTAAGGCCAGGGGAATTCAAAATGAAAATATAATTACCTTTCAATAGTTGTCGGTGTAAGGTTAGCGACAAAATTAAGTGTGTCTAAGGACATTTCAAAGTTGCAATGTGTCTTTAAAAAAGTCCACTCAATTTTCATGTAAGAGTAAGAAAATGTTTAAAATATTTTCCAATACGATCTACATGTCTGGGCAGATATAAAACCATTCAGGCTTTAAAAAACTAAAGTAGCACTATAATTTGGCCTAGAAATACAAGTTAGAAGTAAATGATTATGAGAAGCAGTATGTCCTAGTTACTTTTGCTGTTTGTGAAATTCCAAATAATTTTCTAAAAGGAGATGCACTCTACCTGATTCCTACATGCAGTGGTAATGAGTTTGCCCAAACAAATCATGATCCAACAATACTAAGGAAACAGTATGTTCATGGATGATATCCATATCAACAGTATATTCCAGCATCCCATAATTAAGGTTATGATGAAACATGAACATTTAAAAAAATCTATTGTGCTGATACAAAGAATATTGTTTTTTCATGCAGCGAATTTAGATTGAATAGATAGCACAATTCATGTCTTATTTCCTTGATTTTTTAAAAAATATCTGCTATATTTCCTGTGCTGTGGTCAAAACCAGGAATATAGTGACTTGAGCAAGAAGGCAACTCTTATTAATCAGGATGACTTGTTTTCCAATGAGTTGCAAACAAAATTCTGTTCAGGCTGATTGTCTGCAATATCTTAATTTCATTTGCATTTGAGATAACTAATACAAATGGAAGAAATGGGAAAATCTGATTTGGTTCACATGTTAATTAGTGAGGTTATATAATCTCTATCAATCAGTTTCTTTTTCCTGTGTGAGATATAATCCTTACTGATATTTTTTACAAGTTATTGCATAATCCCAGAAGTTGTCCTTTTCAACACTGTATGACAAGATTTCAGAAGTATGTCATTTCTGCCCTGAGTAAAAAGCAGATTATGTAACAGAGTTAATAATAATTAATGCCTCGTAGTCTTGCAGTTCTTAGGAGGATATGAAAAAGAATGCCATCTTTTGCTTAATAGCATAAGACCAGCACAGAGATATGCACTTATGTAAATTCTACCCAACCAGAAGTTCTTAACTGTACCTATTAGGCATTGATAGTAATATCTATATAAAAATAAATGTCAAAATTTACTCATAAGCAAGCATTCCCAAGAAAAGATCAAAAGTGCTTGCTTAGTGTGATATTAATATTGCTGGCTGAAGGCCTAAACATATGATAATATATTGATAACCATATTGATTGCATCTAGCTTCTTGTTTAAAATGTTTAGGGTTTCATTATTAGTTGTTTAAACCATGGGCTTCATTTTAAATTTATATTCTGGTTACTTCATTAATGTGGAAACTTTTATATTATAAAACAAATGTATACTTACAGATTTATAATTGTAAGTATTTAGAAGAAAATTAGGAGCAAATGGTTATTAATATTAAAATGCAGTTTTGTCAAATGGCAGCTCTTTAGGTTAAAAGGTCCATTTGGATATTTACATAAATCATTACAGTCTCCTGTTTACTAGCCACTGCCTTTTACAAAGCTAGGCTTACCATATTTTTATGATGTTTCACTGCCATTTTAATGTGGAGAAATTGTTCAATTGAGATAAGAGGGCATTCAGACTATGTAACTATGTTGTCAGTATAAAATCCCTGCCACCATACTATTTTGTTTACGTTTTTTTCCCCCAAGTTGTGGACATATCTTCGCATCATAGGTGTGGTCATTATTCTTGTGAATGTTTGAGTTGATAGACAAAGTCTGTTACTATGTTAATTTCTTCTCTAGTAGTGTACATTGGTTTTGCCTGTTGACATATCTTTGAAAATATTCCTTAAGTCTTCATGTTTCAATTCTCCAAAATATTATCTTCACCATTCAGAGATTGATAAGATTTATTTCAGCAGTTTAATTCAAATTTCTATTTCTTTTACTCTGCAACATCTTATGAAACATTCTGCATATAATTTAAGAAGTTGATGGTATATAAAAGTAATATACACTCCTTTTCTAATTTTGAATCATTAACATCTCCACAGTCCATTCTATTTGCTGCTTCAAAATCAATGACCTCTTCAAAAGTAAATGAAGGTGGTGGCCTGGAGTTCAGTCATTCGCCCCATCATGCTGGATACTGGTGTTAGAACTGAATGCATTAACAATATACATTAATGATGTATTCTGATGTTAACATCATAAAATGTTTTACTTAAAGAAACATTGTTAAAATATGTTAAAATTACACTGAACTAAACATGAGGTAAAAGGGATGCTAAATTTGGGGGAAATGTTCATACAGGAAATTTACATAAACATTTAACTGTGTGGTGGCCCATTTTCACATGTGATAGGCGTCATCATTGAATATGTCTGAAATTGAAAGAAATATTCCAAAATATATTTACTAGAAATTGTAATGCCAACACATTAGAAATCTTCATAGACTTTTAGCTATGCACTTTGGGATGAACACCCTTCGAATGATGTGGGAATATGAATGGATTTCCAGAAAAATTGCAGACTACAGGAACCATTTGTGTTTCAGTTTGAGATGCAAACAACACAGACTCATCCCCAACGGCCTACACCTGTCTTCACAGTGAAGGGACACAGGGCAGAAAACATCCTGCAGCCAAGAAGGCTCCACATCCATTTGGTGACCCTGAGGAGACAGATAAACCTCCAAGTGCCTCAACGGCTCTCTAAAAGGATGGAAATTACCAGCTGTCTGCAAGGAATATAAATCCTTCCTTTTCCCTACCATCCAGTCAGAGAGAAAAAAGCTTCTTGGATGTGAAATGAAACATCTTCAAAGAAAAAAAGAAAGTCCAGTTGCCTCCTGAAAAAGCATCTTTGGGACAACCATGACCTGGATGACTGAGAATCTCCATAGACTTTTAACACATTAGAAAGGCACAAGGTTGAGAATGCTGTTTGAGAGAGGGGCATTTCTTGTATTAAAAGATTTGGGAAGAAGAGTCATTACAGTATCTTGTAATTTGCCATAATTATCTATTTGGATTATATGCATGGAAAAGACAGCAATACTAGATCACACTTTCTTAGTGGAACCTACAGCAAAGTATTGCAATATGCAGTTATTCTGTTTTGAGGGTAGTAATCAGTTCTGCTTTCTTCTAAAATATGCCACTGAAATTTCAATTGCCAATCCCAATTCCACTTTTGTATTTTGTCTCCCACACAAAGTTTGTTGGCTACTGTGTATGCTTCATGATAGCTAGAAAATTTTGGAATTATTTTACACAGCTGTATATGGGTAACATTATTTTCATTATTATCCCAGGACAAGAAAAGCTAGTATGTAGTATGTGCTGGAGAAGGCTTAAGAGTTCTTGTTAGGCAGAGTGGCTGGACATCACCAGGAAGGAGAATGAACACAGGCTGGCTGGGTTGACTGCAGAGTAAATGGGTGGATGAACATCATTGCACCTCTTTTGTCTGTTGTTCTATTCATTTAATTTGCTTTTAATTTTTTGCCAACAGGCATGGAACAAATGCAGTCTACTTTGAACTATTTTGATTTTCCCACTTTTAGGATTTGTTGCATTCTACCACACTTTGATATTACCCAATGTCTACTAATGCCTTTTTCTTTGTGGCTGATCAGGAGAGCACTAGCTCTTAGCTCCTTTGAGAGAAATTTAAATACAGAAGAGAATAATGAGTACACCTGCTCAGACAACAATGAAAATCAGTTTTTTTTCTTGCTTGGAAAAGCTCTATCAACTATAAGGACAAGCAAATACACTTTTGTTCTAAACACTGTGGGGAACGCATATTTCATGCTCTTGGCACAGATATTATGATGCACATTTAGAACTACAAGCAATCATTGACAATACTGAGCTCTATGATTTTGGCAGTTCTGGCAGGAAATAGAAATGATACTTCATGATTATCACACTCCATAAATAATAAATATGAAAACAGTGTGAGACTATGCTTCAAAGGAATAATAATTAAAATGTAATCTGAATATTGACACTGGCCCTTTGAATGTCAAATCAATTAGAAAAAAGCTTTTAAATGATTTTATGTCTATTACACATAACTAGTTGACATGTTCATCCAGATAAAGGTAGGAGATAGGTTTGGTCTAGTAGTGGTTAAGATCCCAGGCTAGAAAACAAAAGATCATGAGTTCAAGCACCACCTTAGCCATGAAAGCCAGAGGGGTAGCCTTGGGCCAGTCACCATCACCACCACCACCTCTATTCCTCCTCCTCCTCCTCTTTCTCCTTTGTCTATCCACTTCAGGATGAAGGCCTCTTCTATATGTGTCTAACCAATATGGTCCTGAGCTTTGCCAATTGGTATTGAGCTTTGCCAGTTGGGCCTTGCTGATGTTGATCCATCTTGTTTTAGGTCTCTTTCATGGATGCTTTTTATCAAGTACGATTCATTCTATGACTGTCCTAGTCCACTTGCCATCGGTTCTTCTTGCTATTATGACCAGCCCATTTCCATTTCCATTCTTTTACTCTCTTGATGATATTGTGGACTTTTGTTTGTTCTCTAATCCATCTGCAGGTCTTTCTATCTTGTCTTGAAATGCTGAGCATGTATCTTCCCAGAGCTCTTTGCACCACTCAGCTTTTATATTAATTCTGAGGTTAGTGTCCATGTTTCACTGGCATAAGGTTACAGCAGGTAGCACACACTGAGTGAAAAGTTTGCTCTTCAGGCATAGGGAGATAGTTCTTGAAAATTATATGCTTGCCAACCATATTTAACATGCCATTCAATTTCCTTTATTGTATCACCCATTGAGATCCATTGGCCAAGGTATATGTAGTACTCTACTATGTCTAGTTCTTCTCCAGATATATATATTTTCTTTTTTTGGTGAATTTATTAAATATAACCTAGCTCTTTTTCAGGTTTATTTTCAAGCCGAATGGTTCTCTTGCTTTGTGCAGCTCTTGTATGTGTCTTAGTAGCATTTCTGGGTCTTGAGAGAAGTCATCATCTGCAAATCTTAAGTGATTTCAATAGGTGCCATTGATTTTTATTCCATCTTTTGTCCAGCTTAGTTCGAGAAACAATCACGAAATCAAAATGTTAAACAACTACAATTAAAAGTTATCAACAATATTAATAAGATAGTGGAGAAAATTATTAAAAAATGCAACCATCTCATGAAGTTGCCATTTCCTTTAGATGCCCAGGCCTCTTTTAAGAGATTTCAGAAAGGATGTCAAGGAGCCCAATCTCACCTTGTGATTATGCAATTTATTGCACACACAATAAATGCTTTTTTACTTTTGTTTGGCTTTTTATAACTAGATGTCATGTTTTTTTTAATTTCTGTTAAGATTATATTTATTATACATTTAAATGTTAAATAAAATATATAATATTATTTAAAAATATGTGTTCATATATACTGTACATTCTTTATATGCAGGTAGTCCTTGACTTACAACAATTCATTTATTGACCGTCCAAAGTTATAGCAGCATTAAAAAAGTGACTTATTACCATTTTTCACTTATGCCTTACAGTACCCCATGGTCATGTGATCAAAATTCAGACACTTGGCAACTGACTCATATTTGTGGGTTGCAATATCCCAGGGTCATGTGATCACCTTTTGTGACCTTCTGACAAGCAAAGTCAATGGGAAGCCAGATTCACTTAACAACTGTGTAACAACTAACATAGTAACAACTGTGTTACTAACTTAACAACTCAATGATTCACTTAACAATTGTGGCAAGAAAGGTCGTAAAATGGGGCAAAATTCACTTAACTGTCTTGCTTAGCAACAGAAATTTTGGACTCAATTGTGGTAGTAAGTCAAGCACTACCTGTACATATACGGTGAAACTCAAAAATTAGAATATCGTGCAAAAGTTCATTTATTTCAGTAATGCAACTTAAAAGGTGAAACTAATATATGAGATAGACTCATTACATACAAGGCAAGATAGTTCAAGCCATGATTTGTCATAATTGTGATGATTATGGCACAGCTCATGAAACCCCAAATCCACAATCTCAGAAAATTAGAATATTACATGCAATCAATAAACAAGGATTGTACATAGAACAATATCGGACCTCTGAAAAGTATAAGCATGCATATGTACTCAATACTTGATTTGGTTTTACAGCAATTACTGCCTCAATGCAGCATGGCATGGAAGCTACAAGCCTGTGGCACTGCTAAGGTGTTATGGAATACCAGGATGCTTCAGCGGCCTTCAGCTCTTCTGCATTGTTTGGTCTCATGCCTCATCTTTCTCTTGGCAATGCCCCATAGATTCTGTATGGGGTTCAGGTCGTAGGTTGCTGGCCAATCAAGCACAGTAATCCCATCATTGAACTAGATTTTGGTGCTTTTGGCAGTGTAGGTGCAAGTCCGTCCTGCTGGAAAATGAAGTCAGCATCCCCATAAAGCTGTCTGGAAGGAAGCATGAAGTGCCCCAAAATCTCCTGGTAGATGCTCAAGTTGACCTGGACTTAATGAAGCACAGTGGACCAACACCAGCAGATGACATGGCTCCCCAAATCAACACAGACTGTGGAAACTTCACACTGGACTTCAAGCATCTTGCAGTGTGTGCCTCTCCATTCTTCCTCCAGACTCTGGGTCCTTGGTTTCCAAATGAGATGCAAAAGTTGCTCTCATCAGAAAAGAGGACTTTGGACCACTAAGCAACAGACCAGGTCTGTTTTCTTTAGAGTAGGCAGCTTCTGACATTTGAAGCCCGTCCAGGATCCGTCTGTGTGTGGTGGCTCTTGATGCACTGACTCCAGCCTCAGTCCTCCTTGTGAAAGTCCCCAACACTTTTGAATGGCCTTTTCTGACAATCCTCTCCAGGCTGCGGTCATCCCTGCTGCTTGTGCATCCTTTTCTTCCACATTTTCCCTTCCACATAACTGTCTATTAATGTGTTTTGATACAGCACTTTGGGAACATCCAACTTCTTTTGCAATTACCTTTTGAGGCTTTCCTTCCTGGGAGGGTGTCAATGATAGTTTTTGCACAACTGTCAGGTCAGCAGTCTTTCCTGTGATTGTGATTCCTACTGAACCAGACTGAGAGACCATTTAAAGGTCCAGGAACCCTTTTCAGGTATTATGGCTTAATTAGCTGATTAGAGTGGAACACTTTGAGCCTAGAATATTGCACCTTTTCACAATACTCTAATTTCTGAGATTGTGGATTTGGGGTTTTCATGAGCTGTAAGCCATAATCATCACAATTATGACAAATCATGGCTTGAACTATCTTGCTTTGCATGTAATGAGTCTATCTCATATATTAGTTTCACCTTTTAAGTTGCATTACTGAAATAAATGAACTTTTGCACAATATTCTAATTTTTCGAGTTTCACCTGTATATTTTAACTTGGAGAATAAAAGTATTGCAACTCCTTA